>JAQFVV010006352.1:891030-1056030 GCA_028023455.1 Epiperipatus broadwayi
TTAATAAGAAAATGGAGGGGAATGCATGATAAAAAGGATTCATAAGGTTATATATAGTCATGCATTTTCAATTATAAAGTCCACTTTTATCAATTTCCATGCATATCCTCTCGTTATATAAAAATGCGAAATATATTTTTCTTTGAAAACAATTATTTAGGATTAATGTAACAAAGTAGCCTCTAACAAGTGATTTTAGAAGAGATTACTGGTAATACTATAAAATTAATCCCGCAATAATATGGTGGAAACTATTAAAAGGGAAGGAAATAATTCACTCATTCGACGACTTCAAGACACTACTATAATAAAAGAAATAAATTAACAATATAGTAAAATAGAAAATATCAACCCAAGGATAGAAAGAAAAAGCAGACAGGTTAGAGTATAAAATATTTACAGAAAGAGACAGTTTTGTAATAAAAGAAATTATACTTAAATTTAGTTAGTTTTAAAGCTGAATGGACAAATACAAGAGCCTATGCTATTGGAGGTTACTACCTTATATCAATTTAAGTACTTCATGCACATTTTAACTTTCCTCGTTTTTAATTTGATGTCAATTTTAAAGTTAAGAAGCATGTTCTTCATATGGCAGCTTCTGGTTCATGATCAACCACACACATGTTCAGCAGCAATGGCAGCTTAAGAATAGGTCTGGAGTGATCTGATGATCTGATGCCACAGGACTGGCCACTCCCGAGTAGGAAGAGAGCCTTTCCCTAAGCCGGTTTATTCAGACATTCAGATGCCAATAGGCAAAGGGCTGGCAATTTACAAAATGTCTCTAATGGTATAGGCTGGCTTTAGCTTTTGTAATAAATTTATAAATTTAAAATATAATGAACTTCTAGTTTTAATAAAAATATACTTCTCACAATAATTCAACCAATCAAAAAAACAGAGTTTAACTAATAAAGCATAATCAAAACACATTGTATTTGCAACTGAATAAGTCTATAGAATACAAAGCAGAATCAAATAATAGCAAAGCATAGGATAAGCATAATCATAGCATAATATCATAAGAATAATATCATAGCATAGAATAACAATAAAATCGGCTTTATATACACCAAACCAGCATACAATGGAACTACCCTGTATAGCAGTCACTGTAGATATTTCAAAAATAGATGAAAAATAAAAGTCGCCAACTTATCTTATCCAAATATCTTTAAACAGGATTTTATACACTGTTTTATTCTTAAGATAATCAGATTAGAACTTGCTTTAACAATATTTTAATTAAAATACCTGAGTGACATCCGTTGTTTACCTGATGGCAAAATATTTAAGCCACTAATTAATAAATTTACAAAATTTAACTAATTAAGCCATTGTTATCTTCCCAACCCTCATTTGCTTTTACATAAAATTTGTATATGTGATTTTTATAAATCTAAAAACAACAAAAATTATTTTATTTTTAAATGTTTAAATCTACTTACGCAGATTATTTTACTAAAATGAAAACAAATGTTATGACTGTAATATTTCTAAAATAAATAGATTTAAACAGAAATGACTTAAAGAACACTTTCCTTGATATATATATATTATTTAAGTTTAAATGTATTATCTAGTCTGTGTGTAAATTTACTTATATGACCTACTTTTTAAAATGAATATGTATTCATGCATATATTCGCAATTCATAATTCATTAATGTTAGGTTTTAAAATTATATATATCGTTGAGCATTAAATATATTTATGATCTAATTTAGGCGATCTTGCATATAAGCGGTACAGACACACTACAATAAATTGGTATTTAAACTAGGGTATGAGGGTTGGAAAGAAGGAGAGAAAGATTGAAACCACATTTATAAACCAAATTTACTGTTTCAATATATATATCATGTTGCAAAGGTCACAACTAAGAATTGAGGAACTACAACATCACTAATAGTTTTTAAATAAATGTAAAAACAATGGAATTATGCTCACCTCATGTAGATTTAAAATTAATAATGAGAAAATTAGTAAAAATAAAAGTTTGTGTAATAAAATTCAGAAAATGGGTGTGGAATGGTTTTTGAAAGAAAAATATATAGAAATGATTTAAAAATATTAGGAAATATAATAGACAGAAAAGTATTTTGAAAGCAAATATATCTACATAATTATCGAGTATAATCATAATTACTAATTCTGAAATATCAAATTAAAATAAGCTTCTTTTACAAAATTATGATAATAAATGGAAATGGTTGTGTTTCAATCAAATGGAATTGGATGAAAAAATAGTTAATTGTTTTGTGGTAAAAAATTATAAGGTAGAAATTGTTAATAATTTTGTAATATACCTACTATTAATTTTACAATTAAGTAGTCCCAGATTTTAAATAAAGGAGCTAAATATATATTATTTAATAGAGATATTCAGAAAACAACAGTTAAAAAAGCTAAAATATTAAGAATAGTTTGAAAGCTGAATTACAATGAAAAATTAATAAATGCTATTAATAAAAAGCATAAATGTAATAAAAAAAATGGATGAAGTCTATTATAAGACAAATTATGGAGAGATAAATAATGATCACTTAATAGTAACAAGTGAAGATAAAGGGTCATGCTTTGTTGTTTTAAATGAAATGACTATGATAGAAAAATTAAAGATATTGTAAAGCAGGCATACTCAAAAGATAAATAAAGAACCAGGAAATAGAATTAAAACAAAATACAACATTTTATTAAATTATATGAAAATGAAATAATGAAAGGAACATAGATATTTATATCCTATAGCTTTTGAACATCTTTGTATATTTGGGAAGGTTGAAACATGTAATGATGATATGCCAATAAGGGTGATATTAGACTTAGCAATTATATTCTTAAAGATTTGGTGATGTAATAAATAAAAGTGATTTTCATTGCAATAGGTTTTAAGTAAATATGGTATTAGAATTCAGAAAACTTATAGATAAATTACAATATTGTAAAGATAAATAGAAAATTGGAATGCTTATATCATTTGATATTGAAAAAAATGTATCAGTATAATATAATGGTATTGTATAAAACAGTTATTGATAAAATAAAAAGGAATAATATAATTTCAGAAGAATGGTTATCTGTTATTAGGAGAAGTATTATTATTAGATAAACATGTTTATACTAAAATGTAATGAAGAATTTTGGAATATAACAAAGGGATAAGCAGATTGCTATTAGTGGGATTTTTATCAATGATTTTGATTGACTAGTAGAGGAAAATATAATTGATAAGCATATAAAAAATATGAAGTTTTTAACTGTGAAAAAATATTCAGGCAATAAAGTGTATGTTAAAAATTACAAGGAAAGAAAATGTATATTAAGAAAAATGTTATGAACTTTAGACATTCCAAGAAAATTTAAACAAGTGTGTAGGTATTATTAAAACCAGCACAATTAGAGGGAAAATGGTGTTTCCTAGATTATTGGAAACTTTAGAGTTACACTATTTTATCAGATTAAATGGTTTAGTGCTTTGAAAGATTGTGGCTGAAGGTTTCAACTGCAACTAAAACCGGAATCCCACATATTAATTAAAAAATTAGAAACTGAGAGAACATTAGTATATTTCGATTTTCTCATACTTATATAAAACTTATCACAGTACTTTGTAGTTATTTAACACTAAATCTTTTGACTATATTATAATGCTGATATTTTTTTTATTTTCTCAGTCTGCATAGTTGATTTTTAATTGGGTGTTGCTTTGAAAGATCTTGATGGCAGATTTTAACGATAATGCCTGTTAAAAATATTAAATTATTATATATATATGGATTTTTATATAAATATTTTCTGGCATAAACTATTTTGTTGCTTCATTTTAGACCAATTTTTCTACATGATACTGTTTTGGCTACCTTTTTTTTTTCATGAGTTCTATTAAAGTTTGTTCTGAATAATAAAAAAATGTCTGCTTGTAGGAACAAATAATTATCAACACATTGTGCTCTTCATTGTTTTTTGGATCTGTTTGAAGAAAAATCAAGAAATCAAGTATCATCAGATTTTGAATAGGTTGAATTATTCTATTAAATATTCATAATTTTAAACAAATTTTGTATATTAAATAAATATATTTCAACAAATACAATTGTAACTCTAAATCATTCTATTTACTTTATTTTAGAACCATTATCTTAATGCACATATTAATAATAAGTCATGGTTCTTGGAATTACCAAATATAATATAAATAGACTAAAAGACCAACAGTTTATATTTATAATTTGCGTTGTTATTACAAAATTTCTCTTTAATTTTTTTGTGTTCTTTTCTCTCTAATCTGGGTCTAGAATACCATACTTGTTTATGAGTGACTGCTAATGAATGAAAGCATTGTTTCAAGCAGCAACTATTGATATATATATATAGTAATCTAAAGAGGAGGTTGGAATGGAAAGATGAAATTTGGAAATACAATTAATACAAATGGGTGTTATGAATAATCGCCGATTATATTAAGGGGTGCGATTCTTATTCTGGAACATGGACTAGACTCAATGGCGGTTACAATAAAAGAAAGGATATTTCAGAGACATTTATTAAGATAAAGGGAAATTTTAAAAGTAATAATAATAATACTTATTACACAATTAAATAATTACCAATGAAATTAAGAAGAGGAAAAGCTTCACTCTTATCTATAAAATACTTTTAAGATATTATTTCCCCTCCATCAGAATATATTATTCTTATATCTGTAAACCATTGCCGATAAAATTACTTTAGAAGTAAAATCGTGGGAAAATAAAAGTTATTATTCTAAGCATAGAAAAGTATGTGCGCACATAAAGAAATAGAAAAAATTGAAAGGTACATAATGGTTATCTAAAAACGAGTGTTAAAGTATGGCAGAAGAAAACATATGTAATTGAAGCGAGAAGGAAAAGCTAAAATTGTATAAACTGTAAATAAACTTATGATTTAAACAGAATAATGTTAAATCAAATTATATAAATATAATCCGAGATGGAAGTAAAGACTAATAAAAAGATTATGAATTCCTGAAGTGACACGAAACTAGATTAATTAAAATAACTTTTAATTAATAGACAATGGAATGTGCAAGACTAAAATGTAGTGTAAGGAGAAAGCGATCCATTCTTTTCCTGTGAACCAGAGTGAGTGCAAGAACTTTTGTGAAATTACATTTACTCAGGAATATCGGACGCCACCCAGCCAACTCGGGGCTGAAGGTCAAAAGTAACGACTAGGATAATGTACAACCCACCATGGGTTTATTTTATTTTCGTAAGCCTACAGGTTTTGTAATAATATTATTGTGGGAAATCAGTAATATGTGTATTATTTAATCGACTAATTATAGATCTGTAAACTATACTAAAATTTATGTCAAATATAGCTAACATTTATTTTAAGTATTATTTGTAGTGTTTTTATTTATTCTAAAGACATAACAAAATTGGCGCAGTCGTGTTCGAACTTTGTGGGTAGATTTAAAAATAGTCGGTAATAAAAAGTTTTTTCTTAGTTGAAAAAAAAAAATGTCGATAGGGCAAGCTAGCATCGCAGAATTCGACATAGATAGTCTGCATGAATGGCCATATTATGTAATACAGTTGCAAAATTTTTTCAAATTGAATTTAATTTGTGAAAATGAAAAGAAAGTAGCCGCATTTTTCTGTCTATCAGGGAGAAAGGTTATTGAAATAGCAAATAAACTTTTTCAGGGACAAATAACAGATCTAATTAGTTACGATGAGTTAGTTAATAAGTTAACAGAATATTTCAGCCCTAAGCCATCATTATATGTAGCCAGATTAAACCTTCGGAAACGAAAACAGGAAAGAAACGAATCCATTAAAGAGTATGATATCGCTCTACGTCAACTAGCTAAAAATTGCGATTGTGGCAATTTTGTAGACCAGATCTTAATAGATCAACTACTTTGGGGAATTTGTGATGAGAGATTAAGACAGTCTTTATTGTCAGAAGTAAAATTAACGTACGATGGTGCAATCCAAAAAGGGATTGTATACGAATCCGTAATAGACCAAGTAAGAGAATTTTCTAAAAAAGAAGAAATTATCTGAGTATATAAATTATTTGCACCAATAGAAACCTTTTATACAATTCATCATCTTAAAATATCTCAATATTTAATATTTGTCATATCAGAATGTCAAAGAAAGTCTGAATTCAAAGACTCTACTCTTGCAGAGTAACAATAAAATACAGTGTACTTCTCTAATAGCGCATGGAATAATTAAAGTGTCTTGCTATAACAATAATGTAATTTTTTATTTTTTTTTATTTTAAGTAATAAACTTTATTAAACAAACATTTAAATATGTACAGGAAATATCTACAAATTAGTTTTGATTCACTTTATACTTTACACCAAATTTACCAATCCTGTCCCCAAAGCACCACAATGCAAATCTATAAGACTCTCATTGTTGAAATGTTAATATTGTTTTTTTATTAAATCCTAGAGTTAGACCATACAAATTGTATTCCTAGTTTAAAACATGGAACCTTTATTCTCTCTTGAGAGAGCCTTTATTTTACCACTCTACATACTTTTACTGTCTTATTTCTTTTTGTTGTCCAATAATAGGGCTTTAATATGATCTCATGATTCTGAATATCTTTTTGGAATTCTTCTGTAATCACTGGTTGCCAATGAATGACCCTGGGAGACTCTAGGAGGCATATACTTTTCTGATAAGAAAATTCTTCCTAAAATTTTATCACAACAGAAATAATTACACAAAGAAAATATCAAATTTCCTAAGTAATTGCATAATAAAATATGCTAAATTCAGAATAATCGTAGCCATTTATCCAGGATGTCACTCGAAAACAATAGAAAGAAAAGAGTACATTTTATGTCTTTCTATTATCCTACTGACAACATAAACTAAAATATCAAGTGCAATGATTGTATCTTCCAATTATAAAGAAATGATTAATCATGAGAGCAGTCTGAAAGTAGCTAGAATAAGCTTCACCAAAATTGTATTAATCTAAATTTATCTTCAAATATCCCATTTTAATTTCTCTTATATGCAATTCCAATTTTTGGAAGAGAGAATTTCTTGTAAAAGATTTTCATTGGAAATGTCAAGTTTTGGAACTGCAAAATTTGGTTATCTATTACCCAAATTTCTAATAGAAGTCAAAATTGTGAGTATTATAATCTTTGCAAATAGCAAACTTAATAACTCTGATGGACTTATACATGTAGTGAACTCAAGACAAATGACATATAGAAAGACAGAAACTAAATACTTTTAAATAACAATAATTAAATTTATTAATGATTAGATATAAAAATAAATAATATGTACAAGTTTTTATTATATTTACATCAAACATTCGGAATTATTAGCCAACATAAGCGCTGTTACAAAAGTTTACATCTATTTGCACATAAGTCCATCCAGACCTTTACTGACAATATTTCTAAGGTTCAAATACAAATCTTTTAGGTGGGTTTTACATCAAATATTCCAACAAGATTGGTTTAACAATAAAATTAACTTGTATCTTAAATTAGCTCATAGACAATCAAAAAAAATTTGAAATAAGTAATACCAAAACTTTAGCTTATACTAAGCTGAGCTAAAATTTAATTTAAAATACACATTTTTGTCAAGTAACTTTTGTCATAGCTTTGAAAAGCAACTTAGCACACTATTAGGCTAAATTAAAATTAATTGAGCTTAAATAAATAATACACTAATACAATACTAATAATCATGGAATCTAGGCATCTAAAATAATATTGCATTATACACTAATGGGTTTGAATAAACAGGCTGGTAGAATATCAATAATTATAAAATTCAGACAACTTGACTAAAATTGCCTAACACTATTTTAAGCTTATATACAAATTTTTAAATGAAAAGTGAGCCATTTACCAGAAATCATACACATAAATCATACCAAATTACTGTCCACATAATAATGATAATAATATTTTAAATATCAAATGACTTACAAATTCATCAGTGAGGTGATCCAAATGGGTATACATCTGATTGAAGGGGTATGTACTATCTAAATTTCAAGTGCTAAATATTAAATGTTTAAAAAGTATAAATATATTGTTGGTTTACTTGTGGCTGGCCAAACAACTCAGCAACACAATACAAACATTGTTATACACCACAAAGCACTGTATATAATACTACCTGAACTAACTCTTCATAAACTTACTAATCATTGCCATGTCAATTCTAATACAAAGATAATTTCATCTAGTATGGTGGAAAATATAAAAATTCATCATGAATGATAGGCAAAACATAGGTTCCATAGAGCAAGAAATATCAAAGGAATGGTGGCTCCCAAATACCTATATCTGAGGCAAAAGGATATGCCTGGATTTGGTCGCAGTACATCAGGAAAATGTGGAAACACACACCAAATATATTTGATCCTTTCAAGGGATCTAGGTACCTTTAATAATAATGAGAAGTGATAACTATCACAAAAATACAAAGCACTATCAAGCTCATGGAATAACAAGCCATGGGGAGATTCTAAGGAAAACACTTCATACAAAACAGTGGCAAGATAACAACACTAATATGGTGATTAATTTAATATATGCATAAAATTATCAAACAAGCAATCTCTGAAACCAACAATAGCGATTAGTCAAATGACTATTAAATTATTTAAAATAAGAGCACAATAAAATTCTGGCGACAGATAATAAAAATACACATATATGAAATAAATATAAAATTTAAATAAATAAGTGGATGTAATGCAAAATAAAGTATAGTAATATGAAGCAGATAAATATGCAATTAAATTGGTATATAACGGTAAGCTATTATAATAGTTATAAACATACTAGACCTCTGATAAACACTTTTAAAACTGTTTTTCCAATGAATGAATGAAACACTCATAAACCTTGTAATAGAAACTAAATATAAGAGATGAATATCTCTAATAGATAAAATATTGTAAAATTTAATAAAACCAGCATAATGAAATTTATAAAATTTACCTGAGAATGTACGGAAATACCAACACATTCCAACATAAACCCATTAAAATAGCAATAACAATAAAAATTACCTTGACACATTATATAATGATAAGAATATCATAATATTAAAATAATAAAAAAAATATTAAATTTAAAAAAAAAAAAACACTTTAATTCATTAACGGAAATTTTCCGTTAAGAGCAGTCTGCTGAGGGTGCAAAGTCCTCTGGTTTTGTCCATATAAGGAAACATGCATACCAACAAAGAACAAGCATTTTTTTAAAAACAGCAAATATAATTCCAGATAAGCATAATTATAATAAGCATTAAAAGTTCTTAATTCTACATTATATCTAATATAAAATTCATTACTATTTGGAGAAGTTGGCCAATATGACAGCTAGCTAGAAAAATATTCATTTAATGATGCCGAAGTGTTATTTATTTATTTCATAGAAATTTTTCCAGATCCGTGGTTTTAATGGAATAAGCAAAAATAATTGTAACTTCTTTATATTTTTCAAAGAAGCACACACACAAGTTTAAACGAATGATATTAAAAGTCAGTTCCAGGTATTTTGAATTTTAACCATATTTTCCTAAAAGCACTATTTTTAAAATAAACTGGATAGCCTACAAATAACATAATGCATTTCAAAACATCTTTTGGATTATTATAGCAAACTATCTTAAATAAACGAATATATTTCTAATTTTTCTTCATTCACATCCTTATAAAGTATTTTAAATCATTAATATTCGGAGATAACAAAGCATATACAATTATTTATATCTTTTTACAATACAAGAGGTTAGTCAATTCCAGGTTTTCTTGCAGATATTTAATTTAATAGCACTGATTTGGAGAGAGCAAATATATTTTAATAGCATTTCCTCCTGTGCTAAAAACAGTAAGTTATTTTCATATGACTGTGTAATTAATTTTTTTAAATGGTAAGCACAGTATTCATAATAAATTAACAAGAGATATAATTCTTTTAAACAGTTCATATAGCAAAAGCGGTCAGCATAGTAATTTATTTAAAATTTTCTTAAAAGTTAAGTATTATAAGTTTTTCTTTAAATTTAAGTTTCCTTCTTTTAAAATAATAATGACTAATAAACAAGTGAATTAGTATAATGTCTGGCATTAGTTAATGGATGAACATTTTGAAACGCATCACCTGATTTATTTTAGAATTTGTGTTTAAACAAAAATGAAGAAATTTACTTTTAACAACTAAATTAACTTTCCATGGCATTTCAGTTAGTAGTATAAGAGAAAATTCAGTACTAGTATCAATGATGGTACCGTTCTCTGGATGGCACTGTTGCCATTCAAAAACACTTAATTATAACATTACCTGGCTCTGACCTTTTAAGAACTAACTAACCTTTTTTAATAACTAAATAAATATCTTTTTTTTTTTATAAGCATCTTTTTTTTAAAGAAATAACTGATCTTTTTTAAAAAAGTAAATAGTAAAAGATGTCTTTTTTCTTAGACCTTTTAAGAACTAACTAACTTTATTAAATAAGTAACTTTTCATAACTTTTTAAATAAGTAAATAGTATAAAACGTCTTTTTTCTTACAATATTGTTTTTCAAAACTAACTGACGATTTAACAACATCTTGTTTTAAGACATATTTCATTTTTTTGGCCACTTAATGTAAATAATACAACAAGGAGAAACATTGATTGGAAACATTTTTCTTTTATCAAACACACAAAAAGTAATGTTCACCGTGTATTTGGTGGGTTGTTTGGCTTAAGAAGAAATATTTTCAAAATCTGCAGAGCTTTACAAAAATCCAATTGTGAACCCTCGAACCATGTTCCATTACAAACCAAACATCTTCGACAGCAGGATCTTGACTTGTACTCAAAATGGTAGTTCAGCTTGCTTTTCAGTGTCATGGATTGGCCACACAGTTCTTGTTCTCGGGCAGCATGTTTTGCCTTTGAGAAAAGGCAACAGCATCCTATTTTGTACATGGAAGTTCACCCAACTTAAAACCTTGTTAATTCTGCCATTTTGTTATTCTCGCCAATATCGCATGAATAATATGACTACAGACGAATTTGCGTTTATGACGAAACTTTCCCTAATTTTACATTCATATTTACTTCCTCAAGACTGGCCCAGTTTGACAACTTTGGGAGCATAATACTACATCATTTTCATATAATACAATCATTTTAAAAATAACATTTCAAATGTTATGTTCACTTAAAATCTCCACATCATTAAGTTATACAATAGCACAGGCTAATACCGATCAATATGAGAATTTTACAACAGGGCACTTTACCAAGAGTGTGAAATGTGAGAAATTAGCACAACACACTTGCAGGTGATTACAACCTTGCCTCATAAATGGTATATTTCACTATTTGGAGCTAGCGACAGCGAACGGTACCATTGTCGATACTAGTACCGAAAATTCAAATATTGAAGTAAGTACAGAATAAGCAGAATTACCTTTGGCTTGTTAGCATGACATTGTAGGTTTTAAACTCAAATAAAATTTATACTTTGAGTAAAAATAAAAATTATTATAAAAAATTAACACTTTTGGTGTGGCACAAATGTTGTCAGAGCGGCAATATGGTGGATGGTAAACCACACACCAGAGAAAAACTGAAGTAGCAAGCATGAATATGAGTACAAAGATAAGCAGCAGTCATCTCAATGATGATAATCTGATGTTTATAGTAGTTTTCCCCATAATCACAACTTAAACACTGCCATGAAAAGAGACATATGTGGTCAAAAGTTTAATTAATTTCAATAATTACTAAGAATCATTACATTATTTTCACCTAGATTATTTTTAAATAATCACGTTTTTTTAACGTCTTGAGTTGAAAAAGAGGTTATTTATAACTTATTAATTAGCAAATTTAAATAATAAATAAGATAAATTAAATAAATATTATATTTTTAAATAAAATTAATCTCCTTCCACTCTTTTATTAAAAACCCTTTAAAATTTTTTAATGTTAACCCTTTATTTTGCATTTTTAATAAAATATTTTAACATTAAAATTTTAACTTTCAAAATTAAATAATTTAGTAATTAAAACCTAGTAACTGTTAAATACTTTCAAAATATTTATTAAACAAGTACAGTACATGCAAGCACAAACATTTATACACACCTAGACAGGAAGTGAATTATTTCTTTAATATAAGCTGCTTTATTAACTAAATGAAGCTGATTTAAATAACTAAATTTATTATTTAGCTTTATCTGAAACTAAATTTATTCAAAATTTAACTGTCTTTTAAAACTTTATTAATTAAAAATACATATTTTTAATAGCTAATTAGAATTAAAATATTAATTAATTTTTTATAAAACAATCTATTATTATTTAACCTAGTTTAACAAGCTTTGTTTTTAAATTAAAAATATTTAATTTAGCAAATAACTTTATTAAATAAAGACATATTATTAAATAACTCCATATTATTTACCCCTACAACTTTTAAAACAATTTAGCTATATTTTAACTTCCTACAAATACATGTCTTATTATAATGGAAGCTATTTCAATATAATATTTTAAACAACTAGAATTATTAATTGATTATACAGATAAGAAACATAATAATGGCATATATTTTATATCCAGGTTGACAAAATAACCTGCATATAATGACACTCTGGTCTATAACTTTAAATTATTTATTGTGCACCATTTTTTTTAAACATTAACAAACATAGCAAACTACTTTATTATAGCATGTACAAGGAACAAAGCGTTGGGTTACAATATATATATAATTTTTTTGGGCTGTACCATGTATTATTTTCCATTAAACACCGATATTTCGATGGACTAGCAACCGCCATTATCAAGGTTAATGTTTGAAAGAAAATCCGTTAGATCTTAAAAAATAACATGACTGTGTGCGAGATGAGAAATAAGATTTAAGTTCAGCATTCACAATATGAGGCTTATCAAAATGTTTATTTCCCTCAGTATTTTTATCTATTAATTTTAAGTTAATATTAGATAAAATGAGAGGTTTCCACATAGCTGGAATACGTTATGCTTCATCAGCCCTATTTAAACCAGTAGGTCTCTTTAATATTTCAATTGACTCTCTCATAGTTCTTAAATCATATCTTTCCAAATTAGCAAGTATTTTTGTATTGTCAAATTAGGTTTGTGACCAGTTTCTAAATAATGGGAAGTAAAAACTGATGTGCTAATTTTTTGATGAAGAACATAGAAGCTCTTCATCAAAAAATTATGCACTGTTACAAAAGTATCAAAGTTCAATTAACCTTCAAAAAAAAAAAAAAAATCCAGGCAAAATTAATCCTCACTAGGGCAAAAAAAAATATTTCCATACCACTTAGCTCTTATCTTTATTAAAAATAGCAAAGATCAAATGTATATTTATTATACAAAATAATGGTAATTAAACTGAATCATGGTTTCTATTTACATGTGAATTGCATATACAAAATACATATGCTATAATTAAAATATAATATTTTATTATTTCAATTTAGTCAGAGTGCCATTAATAACCATTTTGTGTGCCACGGTTGGCAGCAAGACCTAGATTGCAGATTTCGGTTCTAGGAATTCAACATTTAATGATAGATGATCGAAATAGTTCAATATATTCATCTGCAGATACATGCTTTTATGTGTACTTATTTAAATATATTTTACAATTGTAAACTAATCATATTTTTACAAATAATATAGACATAAAATGATAAATATTACAATTGATAAATAAATAATTAAATAAACCTCCTAGTGTAATTTTTTGCTAAATAATCAATTTTCATTGTTACATTTAGAAACAATTTTTTTTATATATATTTTGAATGTTCTCTTCCATTTAGCTCTAGTCTCTGAAGAAAATGATCTCTAGTTGAAATATTAAACAATAAGTTATGTATTTAGATATTATTACATGTTTTTATATTTCCTTTAAAACAGGAGTAGTTTTCTATTGCAGTATCATTTACAGTAGGTTTGATCTATTAGTGATCACCTCATGATATTGCATTTAAATTCCCATTCCTGGATCAATTTCTGGATTTTGCCCTTATCAATGAAGTAGCTTGGGATTCAAAGTTGGAATTAATTCAGTTACACATCTAGAAAATACCTTTTACTATATTCTTTACTGAAATAGAAAGCTGTTCTTGTTTTATTCTAAAATGTGTAAGGCAAAAAAAAAAAAAGAGATTTGTTATATTTTATTTAGTTAATTTATTCTTATTACTTATATGTGAGTTGCTGCTTGTGTAATTGTAATAGTAATTATTTTAAAGATTATGCTTTCAAAAATAATTTAAATTCCAACAAAAACTGCCAGTTATATCAGTGTGTATTTCTTGCCTTTGCTAATACAGTGACACTTGCTGAAGCTTAAGATCTATGGATAGGGATCTAACTCTGTTGTTTCTGATTCTTTAACTTCTTATGAACTTTCATGTAGTAAAAACATTCATTTATTTATATATGGTTTAATGGGTATTGTATTTTTTTAAAAAATCACTAAAAATTATTAACTCTTTATTTAAGAACCTGTTAGAACAAAGGAGTATGTTGGACTATGAGTCATCCAGTCCTTCACCAATAGATCTTCAAGAGAGACCATCATTTGAAGAATACCATGTGAGAGGTCTTCACCATTCCTATATTGATGAAGCAGATTTTCTACGTAAAAACATTCCCAGTATAAGTGATTTAACAACATAATTTTTAATTCTATTTTATTGTAATATTTTGTATATTTATTAAATTGTGTACATTTAGATTTTGGTTTATTGCAAATTAATATGCTGTTTTTTTAAGAGTTTTATGGGATAAAAATTATCACAACTGTCTACTATATAATGGCTTATGTTTTGAGCCCTATCAAATATTGGAATTTTTTTTAATGCTTCAGGCATGTTTAAGATTTACTTTTCTGATAGTTATTGCAAAACCAATATTTACTAGGTATCCAATATTGGTCAATAAATGTATAACTAGATATTATCTAGATTGTCTATGTCACAGGTTAATCTGGATAAATCAAATAAGTGTTCATTTACTGATTGTAAAAATAAAAAAAAATGATAGTGGAATTCACTATTGGCAATAGAAATACCATACTTTTATAGAAATTCAGCCATCTTTAGTTGTTACATGTTAAAAGTAATTAAATTGTTAATTCTCATATATATTCTTAGTCTGAAATCTTGCATTTATTATAATTACTGTATGTAATAGAGTTAGATTTTTTGCCAGTTTTATTTCAAATAAACACACACACACACACACGCACATATATATATATAGCTTCTGAAATCAAGCTATCTATAGGATTCAAAAATAACAAAATATTCTTCAGATATATGTGTTAATTGCAAATATTCAGTAAGCTGAGCTCTGACTAAGAGTATCTCTTGCTGCCTTGTAGAATTATCAAAAACTGGTTACTGTTTTTGAGTGAAAAAGCTCTTTCTACTTTTATATTTGCCTTTCTTTAATGCTCTCTTTACTTTATTTTTATTTTACTGATTTCATGCTAATACAATTCTCAGGCATTGCAAGTCCTTTATGCTAGCTGTTAATTTTTCAATATAAACAGTGACTAATATGCAATCATATTTTCACCTTTTAATGACACGTACATTTTTGATTCTATTATATTCTATCCTTGGCTTTTTGTGTGCAACAGCTCATAGTCAATGAGAAAGTAGTGTCAAGGATAAGTTTATTAAATTAAGAATGTGATTGCAATCTTGAGCAATGAATTATAATGAATATATTTTTGACAAGAGTTTTCATTTAACAAATGATTCTCTATTGGACATAATCACCTACCATGGGTGTCTGTTAAAAAATATATTTAAGTTATTGTGACATGAATAGTTCAGTAAAATGATGGAAATAATTATAATATCAGGAATGGTAATGGTGTTATTTTAAGAGGTAATAATAAAGATATTTCAGTTTTTTTTTAATATGGGGATTTAGAATGCATTGCTTTGCATGATATAAACACTTTAATACTTGAATATGACAGCACATGTAACTGAGAAACACTAAAGTTTTAAGATTGTTGCAGTAATCTTAATAAAACTCATATTGCAGGAAAAGAAAATTGTGTAATTGAACCTTTAGGTATATATATACAAATTGTCAATTGAAAAAAGATTGCATAGTACTTTCATTTTCCAGTGAAGTCTAATTTTGTATTTTCTATTTTCAAAATGCTTTGATTTATCAATGAAAATGTAATGATGTTAAAATTTGATTTATGCACAGGGTACTATTTTCATTTTACCAATGAATGTTCATTAACATTAGATTTAAAAAGTTCGTAGAAAGCTTTAGGCTTTGTTGTTAGTTTTATGACTTCTCAGCCATTAAAAGATCATTTTTTCATTTGTGACTTTAATACATATAATACTAAAAATAATAAATTTGATTCAAAATTTTTAGGAAATAATATTAGCTCTGTGAATTCAGATGAGTTGTGATTGTTGAATTTTTGCACAGCATATAGATTACTTATTATTAACATTACATTTATTTAGAAAAATTACTATAAAATAAGAACAATTTGCAAAAGAAATCAAAAGTACGTAAGTACTTATAAACTAAGTGGATTGTTAGACAGATAGTATGATCAAAAGGTAAAACTATAATTGCATTTAAAAATACATTTTTGTGAAAATTTTGTCCCTTGTTATTAAATACTAGAATAATTAACTAATTTGAGATTTTTTTAAAATAAAAAAATTGTATATGTGAATAAGACTGTTGTCAGATTCAATAACAGAAAAAAAATATGACTTGTTCTCTGGAAATAATTAGTTTATTAATAACTTTATTAAAAAGAAACTTCTGTCATTCTTTGCTTGTCAGAATAATAGGATTTTTTTGGAACTTTATAAGCACTAGAAATTTAAAGACAGAAGCTTAATGATTGACAAGAAGGCTTAATGAATAATGAAGTAAACTACAAGTATCATACAACCATTTACTGGTCACTGTCATTTTTAGATTTTTTTCTTTTTTTTGGAACTATGAAATAATACTTATGATGAATATACTTTGAACAAATAAAAGAATGCATATGATTTTTTTAGTAATTTATTCATTTTATATATTTATTTAAATATGCATCTTAATGCACATAGAATCAAAAGCTTTCAGGTTAAATTTTAAAATATAGTGGTAATTTGATGGTTTCAAAATAGAATTTTTAATGGTATATATCCATGAAATTGTGCCAATAGATCTTAAAGTTTTTTCTATTCCTCGTATTTAAAAAGTAAATAAAAGGATTGCAGTAATTATCAGAGAATCTCATTGCTAATTAATACAAAAAAAGTATTTCAAAAATTCTATTAAATGTTTAAGGCTGTGTCCAATCATATATGAGCGATAATCAGAGTCATTCATCCAATTATATATGAGTTGTTACTAAATATTTATTGTAAAAGATATTATAATCATAAGTTTTAATACAAAGCATTTGTCTCAGTTAATTGAAAAGCTTTTTGGCAATATTTGAAGTTAACTGGTTTTCTACTGCTTCATTACTACTGACAACTGGTTTTAAACAAAAAGATATGTACTAGCTTCTACATTTTGGAACAGTTTATAGGCATTTCATAAAGCAGGCATAACGATGTGATATATGTTTGATGGTGGTGTTATAAACTTGAGCCAATAAAAAATCAAAATAAGAACTTCACCTTCTTGGCATTAGATTTTTAGCAGTTGATAATTGTAATATTATAGCCAATTCAAGGAATGTTCAATGTCTTAATGTTTTAATTGCAACCAATAAAGACATTTATAATTGCATGATTGACTGTTTCCATCATATAAATTTAACTGTTAAATAATTTTAGAAAAAAAAAAAATTTATTCATACTTTTTTAAATACACTCTTCTGTTAATAATAACACATAGATTAATTTGTAACACAATGTTCTGGATGATCAAATGTTTCTATCTTTTAAGTGTTGCTGGCCTGAACAATATGAAATCAAACCAATGAATTTAGATTCATAAATTTAAGATGATATTCTAACTATCTAGGCTGTTCCTGCAAAGAGCCTAGATAATTGAAACATCATCTTAAATTTGGAAATTAAAATGCAAAACATTTAACAAGTTAAAAGGTAAAGAGACTATTTAATTATAGTACTATAACTTCAAATAAATTAAATGTATATAAATCTGTTCTGCCAAATTTTCTTATACGCAAATGAGACTCAAATGCCATATTATCTTAACATAAAAGTTGTAGAATATTTTTTTATGTAAAGATTCTATATAAGATTCTGAAAATATGGCTCATAATGCCAAGCAGGAAGTTCTTGAGCTTGTTAGATATGGTGATACTATATCCATCATTGTAAAGCTGCATCTTGATTTGATTAATACTGTGGTGCAAATGATTAGCCTATGAACTTCATAAGAAGTATTTTCTCATGAACTTGAGAATAATTTTATAGAATATATGAATATGATTTATATTCCAAAAATTATTTGAAGAAAATTTTAAAGAAATATAATGTTGACTGTGTTTCTAGGGATGAGACAGGATAGAATACAAGAAAGAGTTATAATTAGGTAAGGTATTAAAATCAGTCAGAAAAAATGTTTATTATAGAAAAAATTAAAGCTAGTGTATAAAACACTTTTCTGGAATTAGAATGGTGATATTTCTTAATAAGTGACTACAAGTGATGACTATTATAATATATAATAGTTCATGATGAGATGTTATAGTTATAATAATTAATGACATTACAAACCTTTAAAGTAGGGTTTGAACTGGTTTATATATGTTTATTTGGTCATCAGGAATGTTAGGCACACACATACAGGTATAACCTCCATCCTGTTTATTCAAATAATTATGTTTAACCAGTTGTGTTATTATTTTAGCTTAATTATATTTTATTTCTAAGCTTGTAAATTCCTTCATTTAGATAATCGGGTATGTGTGTATGTGTATTACAGATACGAAAATTAATATGATTAATATAAAGATAAATCAATGCCAGAAAGTTCTATAAAGTATTATTACAATTTAAAAATGTTAAAATGTCATTCTTATTTAATTATTTCAACAATTACAAGTTAACAAAATCATATCCTTAAAGCTATTTCCAATTTAAAAAATTACATTTAAATAATGCTTTATGGAACATATATTTACGTCTTTCAATATTTCCAAATTTCAAGTATAGGAGGAGTAAAAGTTCTAGGCACGCACAAAATGAATTCAGCTCACTCATTCTCTTGTGTTCTATTAAAGAGTGAAAACAAAATGAATTCAGGAAGAATTTGCCTTTCCTGATCTTAGATCGCCTTGTACTGCCTTTCTGCCATGCCATCGCCACTTGAGAACTGTTCTCTTTAAATATGAAAGAACAATTGGAAGATGCCAACCATTATTTTGCTAATATTGTGCCTTGCTGACCATGCTTTCACATCTAAACTTTGTATATGTTATTCTAAATGGCCGCGATAATATCTAAAAGGTAATCCGTATTGCCAAAGAATGAACTCTTAATATTCCTCATTTCTTTGTAAATTTAGGTTCTATTTATAATCATAATGTAATCTTCTATTAAGCTCAGTTATCATAATTAATAAGTTTTATGATTTTCTCTTTAGAGTTTAAAAATCTCATTCTATAAAATACTAGCACAGAATTATGTATTTTAAATCTATCATTAGCTCTCAAGTTTCACGCTCTAGTTATTTTATTTTCATGCGGCAAAACTTATTTTAAACTATGTATTTTATTGAATTAATTTTAGTATGCTAATGTTTCAATCTAGCGAACTTATCATTTCAGCCACCATTCCAATATTTTGGAATATTTAAATAGTTAAATGTAAAAATTTTTATTGAATGCAGTTCACTCTATTGAATATTTTGAAATATATGCTTAATAGCGGATTGTTAAAACTGTTGTATTATGGGATATGATCAACCTTTTGTTGTTAATGCTATTGATTTTAAATGCATTTTATGTTCTATAAATAAATCTGATTATTAATCTATTTAATAATTATTTATTGCTTTCACGCCATTGAGCGTTAGCTTGCTTATAATATACTATTGTTAGAGAATACTTGGAGCTTGTTAAATAGGAAAAATAATATTTCCCCTCTTCTATATTTGACATCCTAATTTACTAAGGTTATACATATGTTGCTGAGTGGGTTAATATCTTGTCATGGCATTATGCATGATTTATTGTTTTATTTAAGCTTAAATGATTGCATTAGTCATTTAAGATTTAAGCCATATTTGCATTGCTTACTTATGGTAGCATTTTCAAGAATTAATATTTTGCTTTATCATATTTATTCCTCCAGAAGTCCCAGATTTTTTCATATAACTTGTCTAAGAATGAGGTTTGGTAGCACCAACTTCAGGACAAACATTAGATTGTTAAGGCTCTGTATGGGAAATGTCGACAAGTTCAAACCATAGCATCCTTACCATCTTTTCAAGTATCGTTTGTTATAAATACAAGCGGACTCATATATGATAAAGCCTTTCAGTCCAAAGATGGACATGTACTCTATTTCTAATGCTATCATTGTGGTCAGCACTGTGAGTTCTCTTTTTATGTGTAGTTCTCATATTATCTATAGGACATGGTGCAGTGATGTTTGTACCATTCACTTAATAATTAATAGAATATCTTTAGAATTGTCACAGTAAAGCTTATTTAAGCTAACCCCTTCCTCATTTGTACAGGCCCAGATGTACTCATGAATGATAAGTTAATTGTCATATCAAGAGTAAACCTCTCTTTGGAGGTGAATTTATAGATGTGTTTTATCATTACTTTAAAGTAATGATTATAGCATTAATAACATTAATTTATTGTTATTTGTAGCCCATTAGCGTACTAAGCCATTTGCCTATGTGAAAATTATTAACCGCATGAAATCTGTGCTATGTTTCTGATGTAAATTAAAATTGTTTATATTCATTAAATTATTGTGTGTTTATGATTACTCATGCATTGTGTCTTATTGAATCTCACTTGTTCCTTATAATAATATTATGGAAGTTATAACTGATTACTTTAAATGGACATTTATCCCTGGGTTGTTCTGTTCCTGCTCATTCTGGATGGATACTATAATTCATATTTCTTTTGCAATGCTATATCTGTTTGCAATTCATTTAAATTTGTAAATATTTCCTACATTTAAGATATCTGACTGAGCTAAGATTTGATATCCATTATTTATATTAATTACCCTGTAGATCTCATGTCTCTCTGCTGTGTCTGTGGGACTGGAATGAATAAAATTTCATCTGTTATCATCAGAAGTGTTGTTCATTATGTTATAGTTTTAGGCAAGAGCAAACAAGGCAGAATCCATGATTGCTCCTGACCTGTGAATCTCAGGCATGAGTGGATTTTAGGATAATTTTGCTTAGATTCTAAACCTTGTTAGATGAACATACAATTCTGACTGGTACAGGATTTTTTTTCCACCGGACTTGGCACACCATTGTGAGGCTTGAGTTATAACATACATATCTGAGTGGTAATAATATTTTCTTAGGCTTGATGCAATGTGTTGTATAACATGCATACTTGTGGTGATATTTTCTTGGGTTGATTTTGCTAAATTTAACATAAATAACCTTAAACACCATTTTGTTTATAAATAAATTTTGTGTATGTGAGATAAATTTATAACAGTTGCAGATTATTGCAAAAGAATAAATATGAGAGGTATCTTGTTTTTTTTAAAATAGCGTTGAAAGTAAAAATATATATTTATTTAGTATAGTAATTGTGAATCAAAAATCCACGTGAAAGGAAAATTTGGTATCCTTTTCTGTGAGCATGGATAGCCCAAATGTTATAAGTTAGTTAATCTTTCCATGTTGGCATGGTGCCTTGTATTTATACAATTGCCAACTGGTGATTTCATGTGATAATGTAACTTATACTGAATGAGATTCAAATGTGAGTAAATGTTTTAAAGAGAGAAAATCATACTTTGCTTTAGCTTACTGTTATACTTTGTATTATCAGTTTACTAATAAAAATTTTAGTCAATTCCAGGTGCAAAGAGAACAGATGGAAAAGTGGCAAAAGAAATGAAGGCACGGTAATTTTTTTTATATGTATATATATTTTTTATTTTGATGTAGAATTTATAGCTGATACTCTACATCAGGGGTCCCCAACCTTTTTGCACTTAAGAGCACATTCTATAATACCGGACAGGTGGTGGGCACCATTTATTTTTTCAACCAGGTGGTGAGCACCATTTATTTTTTCAATGTAAATTTATCGTTGGATATTGTTAATAATACACATAATGTACAAAAAAATATTTATTTCAAAAATAAAATCTTAACATATAATTAATGATTATATTTTTACACTGTAAAAGTATAGTATGCCCTACAATTTGATTACAATATAATACAATAATTTATAAGAAATTTTAAAAATTAAATTTATTTGTATCAGATAAATAATTTTTTATCGTGTTCGGATGGCGGCAGGCACACATAAAATGGTCTGCAGGTGCCATGGTGCCCACGGGCATAGGGTTGGGGACCCCTGCTCTACATAATATAGCTTAAATGATATAGGCAGATTCAAGTAGTGGAGAAGAGTAGGCATAAATAATGAAGTGGTTTGGCATCATATAAGTTAGGCAGGGCAGAAAGAAAGTGGGAAAATATGGTAGGAGAATGGTAGTATGGGGACCATTGAGGAAAAGGGATAGGCGAATAACCCATAGTATATGACAAGGATACAGAATTAGCGATTTCAACAAAATGGAAAAATGTGAAATAAGTTATGAAGAATATGGACACAGAGATTCGGAAGAGACTAAAAAATTAGAAGATGAGAATGGAAGCAGTAATGGGGAATTGGAACAAGACTTTTTAGGGGATGCCAATTCAATGGATATTCTAAGCCTGGAAATTACATTCAAGGTGCTGGAACGTTTATTGGGAAACATGAACATTGGACCAGGGGTCATTGACGGTAACCACCAGTTATTCATGATGATTAAAGGAACAAGTGAACAATAAAAGATGATGCACAGTCTATTAAAGGAAATACAACAGGATATTAAGGAAAGAAGCCAGAAGATGGAAGAATGGGTAAAACAGACTCATGGGAAAATGACATTTGCTGTACAAGAGATAAAAGAACAGTGTCAACAGATTCAGGAGCAATTTCAACATTCCGAATCAATTATTAAAAGTAGCACAACAGGTTGTAACAAAACACGAGGGACAATTAAGAGATCTCCAAGTAGCTCAGGGGGAAATTAGAAATCAACTTAAGAGATAGGTGAAAAAGCTAAATGTGACTATGAGACATCTGAAAAGGAGATAAAGAAAATTAAGAACACACTCCAAGAAACCCAAATGAAAATACAATCGGATCTTAAAGACAGTGGAAGATCTCTGTGAGGAATTAGTACAGATCCAATTGGTACCAAGAGGGATATTAGAAGGACAAAGTGAAATGAACCGTCCAGTCAAGACAATGCATCCAGAAGTAAATATCCACCACAGGGAGATTTTGGAAACCAACTGGGAATGGAACTTGGGAACATGATGAGGAGTAGTGAGCCAGTCATTGCAGAAAGGAGTCATGATACATATAATTGTCCAGTTAATCCAAGAGGAAATTCCAACAATGCAAAGTTTATACAGTTACAGCATTTTTGTGGAGACCCCGGAGACAGCCCACAAGAGCACCTGGGAAGTCTTAAGGGGCTTTTCTTTTTTAATCCCACCAGTCATGAAGAATGGGTATCCATTGCAAGCCATTATTTGAAGGAAACAGCAAAGGACTGGTAGAACTCCTTGCAAGAAAAGCCTCGGACCTTCAGGGATTACAGAGCAGCTCTCCTTCAGAGTTAATGGAATGAAGAGTGACAGGATGGCCTTCTGTACATCTTGTCTATAGAAAAATATAAGCCCAGCCCCATAGAGACTCATACACAGTTCGTTGTATGCCAAGTTGCCAGGTTTAGATCCTTGGCAGCATTTGCTTAATCCTATGCTCGAATTATTAGGACCATTCATCACAACATGCCACCATGGGTATAGAAAATGATATTAGGAAGCCAGATCACAGATGTGGAACAAATGACACATTTCTTGACTTCCGTTGACTATGGTCTCCTTGCCCCATAACCACCGGAGAAGTCACGAAAAATGGATGAGCCCAGGGTCCAGATAATCAGGTTGAATAATGAGAATAGGAATTATAGCTGGAAGGCTCAATGAATCCAAACTGTGTTAAAAGGAAGGATGTTGGAAAACTTCAAGGGGTCCTGCTAGGTCATTCCTTCCTGTGGCACCCCAGAGAAAAAAGGAACAAATCAACTTATGATAATAACCCCATCACCACACTCATTCATGAATGGACCAACCAAAGACAAATGAAGTTCAAAACTTATATCCAACTGTATGTGTTAGTGTAGGAATCCATAGCATCCTTGCACTATTAGTCTCCGGGAGTCAAGTGTCTTATTTCAAAGTCATGATGCATCAGTTACAGTAGCCAAGAAAAAGTATAACGAAACTCCTAACATGCCCTATACACTTAATGTTAGCTAATAGAAAAAAGGGTCACTGCTGAAAATCAAGAGATTTGATTAGAAGTGAGGTTATGTGGAGAACCAATAGGACACTTATTTTTGGTGGTGGCTGGACTCGTACATGAAATGGTTTTGGGAACTGATTTCTTAACCCAGATAGGATGTATGTGATAAATGGCCAACCTGTAAAGTTCAGTACAGAAAATGAACCTCCAGCATTGAGAGGGGGTGTTTAACACAACCTGTCGATAGTGCACTGATCATGGAAAAGGTTCTGCTCTAACTGAGCTCAAGGATCGAGATCACTTGGCAAAGATTTTGATGGAGAACTGACAAATATTCTCAACTGTCCCGGGAGAAATAAAGGGCTATATGCACCAGATTTGTGTTAAGGAATATTTGTATGTGCAATCGCGGACTTATCCAATTCCGTTCCAGTACCACGAGGAAGTTGAAAAACAAATCCATCAAATGGTAGAATGGAACATCATTGAGAGAAGCCCTTCACTCTATAATAATCCACAAGTAGTTGTTAAAAAAAATGGTACTCTTCGATTGTGCTTAGATGCTCAGAAGTTGAATGGTATGACCATTCTGGAACATGACATACCCCCTTTGGCACAGGAGTTGTTTGTAAAGTTAGTGGGCCAATGCCTGTTTTCCTCCCTTGATCTTACCGCTAGTTATTGGCAAATGGTTTTAGATCCATGAAACCACAAGTACACAGCATTCCGTTATAATGGGCAAACCCATGTATTCAAAAGAGGCCATTCAGACTCATAAATAGTGGAGCCAGAATTGTGAGATGTCTAAGCCAGGTTTTGTCAGAAGATTTTCAGAAACATTTAGTTTCATATGTTGATGACATCGTTATTGCCTCGTACTGTCTTTCTGCCATGCCATCGCCACTTGAGAACTGTTCTGTTTAAATGTGAAAGAACAATTGGAAGATGCCTACCATTCATTATCTTGTTAATATTGTGCCTTGCTGACCGTGCTTTCACATCTAAACTTCGTATACGTTATTGTAAATGGTCGCCATAATATCTATAAGGGTAATCCGTTTTGCCAAAGAATGAACTCTTAATATTCCTCATTTCATTGTAAATTTAAGTTCTCTTTATAATCATAATGTAATCTTCTATCGTAATTACTAAGTTTTATGACTTTCTCTCTCTAGAATTTAAAAATCTTGTTCTATAAAACACTAGCACAAAATTATGTATTTTAAATCTATCATTAGCTCTTAAGTTTCATGCTCTAGTTATTTTATTTTCATGTGGCAAAACTTATTCTAAACTATGTATTTTATTAAATTAATTTTAGTATACTAATGTTTCAATCAAGCGAACTTATCCTTTCAGCCACCATTCCGATATTTTGGAATATTTAAATAGTTAAATGTAAAATTTCTTATTGAACACAGTTTGCTCAATTGAATATTTTGAAATTATGCTTAATGGTGGATTGTTAAAACCATCGTATTATGCGATATGATCAACCTTTTGTTGTTAACGCTATTGTTTTTAAATGCATTTTATGTTCTATAAATAAACCTGATTATTAATCTATTTAATAATTATTTTTTGCTTTCATGCCATTGAGCATTAGCTTGCTTATAATATACTATCATTTGAGAATAATTGGGGCTTGTTAAATAGGAAAAATAATATTTCCCATCTTCTATATTTGACATCCTAATTTACTAAGGATATACATACGTCACCGAATGGGTTAATATTTTGTCATGGCATCACGCATGATATTATTACTTTATTTAAGCTTAAATTATTGCATTAGTCATTTAAGATTTACGCTATATTCGTGTTGCTTACTTATGATAGCATTTTCAAGAATTCATATTTTGCTTTATCATATTTATTCCTCTGAAAGTCTTGGATTTTCTCATGTAACTTGTCTAAGAATGAGGTTTGGTAGCACCAACCTCAGGACAAACATTAGATTGTTAAGCCTTTGTATGGGAAATGTCAACAAGTTCAAACCATAGCATCTTTACCACTCATCTTTTCAAGTACCATCTTGTTATAAATACAAGCAGACTCTTATATATGATAAAGCCTTTCAGTCCAATGACGGACCTGTACTCCACTTCTAACGTTATCATTCTAATCAGCACTGTGAGTTCCTCTTCTTATGTGTAGTTCCCATATTATCTATAAGACGTGACGCAGTGATGTTTGTACCATTCACTTAATAATTAATAGAATATCTTTAGGATTGACACAGTAAAGCTTATTTAAGCTAACCCCTTCCTCATTTGTACAGGACTAGATGCGCACATGAATGATAAATTGTTTAACTGTCATATCAAAAGTAAACCTCTCTTTGGATGTGAATTTATAGATGTCTTTTATCATTACTTTAAAGTAATGGTCATAGCATTAATAACATTAACTTATTGTTATTCGTAGCTCATTAGTGTACTAAGCCATTTGCCTATGTGCGAATTATTAACCGCATGACATCTGTGCTATGTTTCTGATGTAAATTAAAATTGTTTATGTTCATTAAATTATTATGTGTTATAATTATTCATGCGTTGTGTCTTATTGAATCTCACTTGTTCCTTATAATAATATTAATATTTAGAAGTTATAACTGATTACTTTAAATGGACATTTATCCCTGGGTTGTTCTGTTCTTGCTCATTCGGGATGGATACTATATTATAATTCATATTTCTTTCGCAATGCTATCTGTTTGCAATTCATTTAAATTTGTAGATATTTCCTACATTTAAAATATCTGACTGAGCCAAGATTTGATATCCTTTATTTATATTAATTACCCTGTAGATCTCATGTCTCTCCGCTGTGTCTGCAGGACTGGAATGAATAAAATTTCATCTGTTATCATCAGAAGTGTTGTTCATTATGTTATAATTTTTAGAGAAGAGCAAACTGGGCAGTATCCATGATTGCTCCTGACCTGTGTATCTCAGGCATGAGTCGATTTTAGGGTACTTTTGCCTAAATTCTAAACATTGTTAGATGAACATACAATTCTGACTGGTGCAATATATATATTAAAATAATAATTCCATTGCCATATGCTTAGACTAGGCAGGGGTAGTAATTGCTTAGGTTATAGGGTTTTTTTTTTTTTCAAAAAAGGAAAAGGAATGAAGAGAAAAGTAAATGGAGGAATGAAGAATCAGTAGATTATGTTGGTGAACTTAAATAGAATATAGTCTATCAATTTAGGATCAAAGTACACATGAATTAGCTAGTAGTTTAGAAAGTGAGGTACACTGACTTTTAAAAAGAAAAAAAAAAACATTTCATTTTTATTCACTCAATAATTAATTCTCAATGGCTATAACAAGTATATGATACCACAATAAATTTTCATATTCATTAATTTTATGAAATTTTGTAGTTATGAAATTTTGTAGGTGTCCATCTCAGTACCTTCCTAGATATATCAATATTTTGCAAAATCAAATTAGTTTGAATTTTTTTCACATAGTGTAAATTTTATAACCTAAGAACTTACTATTAGTTCTACCTATTCTAAGTACAAAGTAATGAAAATACTGTTTCATTATTGATATCATAATGGAAAATCATCATTCAAGTCATGCATGTAACATTAAAAGGTAAACAGCATTAAATACTCCATTTCAGGTAAATATCCCTCCAGTATCTCTAAGGAGAAACAATAAAGAAGTCATTACTTAGCTTGCTAGTTTATTGCAGATTGGTGATAGTTTTAACATTTTTTTCCTCATGCAGTTTCTAAGTAGTAATAGATAAATGCTATTCACAAATATATAGATAGGTGAGTTGAATAAGAAGTAGCTACCTATTTGAAAAAATACTCTAAACTAGCTTGAAATTTATCACTTGCCTACTAAATTCCAAACTGTATGATTATTATGAACCTAGGCAGAAATGTGCAGGCAAAAAATTTTAGTACTAGAAGTATCGGAGATGGGCCTTGATTTTCATAATCTGCCAATCTATTAATTCACCAAATGATGCAGAAGTAATCACATCAATTGTATGTCACATTAATTTATTTAAATGTAAAATAAGTAGAATAAAGATGAAAAACAGAAATTAAATATTTATTTCTAGCCTAAATTATAAAAGATAATCAAAACATTGTGGGAGTTTCAAGATACTCATGTAGACTGAAAAGACAGTAGTAATTTACATTAGAAATTTTCATCATGTAATATTCCAACCAGTGCAAAGCCATAATAATAATCAATGGATGCTAGAATATTAGTGCATCAAAATCTTTATCAATTATCTGCTTATCCAATATCCTTAGCTTAATTCCTAGCTTATGATTTATATCAGTGAGGAGCCATGGATCTGAGAGCACTGCACCTAGATCATTGCATCTAATGCATCTTTCCAGGAACTACCTTTTATCTTTTTAGTTAACTATAAAGCTATAGCCCAAACTGAAAATGCAGTAATGTTTCAGTCCAAACTATCTCACTTGTATAGTTATGTAGATATGAATCTAGTTCAGTATCTATATATTTTGGTGTCTGTCATTTTTTAATAGCCAAAGCTAACTAAAAAGATAAAAGTTGATTGCTGGAGGGATGCATTAGATATAAAGATCTAGGTGCATTGCTTTCAAATCCAGGGCTCCTCACTGATGAAAGCCATAAGCTAGAACTGATTGTAATACAGGATAACAAATTATAATCTTGTTGTTGGTAGTAAAGTTTATATATTTGCATATAATGTTTAACATTATAAAATGTTTTTTTTGCATGATTCACAACTCCCTGCATACTAGGTCATTGATTTCAAACCTTGTATAAGGATTTCCACCATATTTAAATGTATATAAAGTGATTAATGAAATACATGATATCACATGTATTCATATCCATGCGCTACACATGAATAATAGTATTATAGAAATTAAGGAATTAACAAAATATTATTATGATATAGAATAAACTCATTTATGACAATAATAATAATTCAATTGCTATTAAAGTAACCCATAATAAGATAATTAAAGGTATTTTTTTAAAAGTTTTTCTATAATCTAATATAATTTGGGATATTTAGTTTTGTAATTTGTCAGAGATCAACCTAAGAACTCATCCCGTTTGTCAGTTTATTTTAATTTTGGTGACTCCAATTGTGAATAAACAAATTACTCATTTTTAGTTGTAGAGTTATTGAAATATATTATTTGATTTATGTGTTACTAAATATATTAATTGATTTACTTGTTTTGTTGTCTGATTTCATTTTTAGTAGCTATTTAGATAAATTACAATATATATTGTAATGATATATATGGGAGGGGGGGTTCCTCCTATTCAATACAGCCATGAGTTGAGGTGCCAGTCACTACAGCAATATATATACTGGGAAGCTGAATCTTCAAATTATCTTAATGGTACACAGAGAGAAAGACATGAAATATTTATTGAATATCCAGGTTTAAGCCTGTACAATGTATTAACTTATATAAATAGTGTGTAAAAGGTCTGCCCATCCCTCGCATATGTATGTATAAATGGATTATTCTCCTGTACATGAGGGTCAGAATGACTAATATGTCAACATGGGTAGGATGACAATCTTGGCACTAACAAGGGCTTTGAATGTTCCATCATCAGATTTTCAATGAAATGGAAGGCTAAAGAGTTATGAGTTGGAATAGTTTGAAGCTTGTCCATTAAAGTATATAGATTAGCTATCTTAATATAAAGCTGAATACTGATTATATATATGTGTGAGGATAGTAATCTAGACCAACTGATGATTGCTGGTGTAGCATGAAATACGTATATTGGTGATTATTTATCTTTTCAACATGTGTGTGATTAGGTGGGTCAGCAATATGAGATAGCACTGAGAGTGGTGGGTCATGTGAAAGTCTGAGTTCAAACCCGCATATATTACATATATAAATGCAGGTTTAAGCCTGTACAATGTATTAATACTAAATTATGTAATAGTGAGCATGAGAAAAATTAAAATAATGTGACTCTATACTCTAGAAGTCGTATGCATACATATATTGATAGGTTCAATAGGATTTAAAGAATATATTCAGTAATTAAAGGGACATTTTATTAATTTCCAAAATATATTTAAAATTATATGTTCATTAATCTCAAGGGGTAAATATATTGCTGCTGACTTCATATGTATAATATGTGACCAAAATTAATTATTGTAGTAAGTGAATAAAATAAATGGAAATATGAAACTAAATTTTATAAAATTATTTATATCTTTATTTAACTAATCTATTATTTATATTTTGTTATTAAAGTATACATAAAAGAAAATAAGTTAAATACCAAGATGAATCATTTTCATAAATTCCTATTGTATATCTGGAAAGAGAAAACTAAACAAAGATTATTATTAATTCTAGAAACATATTAAATATTACATTAAGAAGATTACCATCACATACATGTTTCTTGGATATTTGATTAAATACTAATGTCTAAGTTGATTGTGTTTAATTTAATTTATATATCAGTACATTTGAGGTCTCCCATCAAAATACAAACCAAACTAATCTATAGTTATTTCTTTATAAGTTAGGACTCCAGGAAAATATTTCAAATATATATATACCTTAAACTAGATATAGATGAACTTATCATCTGTTTATTCCTAAACATAATTATATATATATATATCTCAACATTAAGTAAAATAAAGGAAAATTTATGCTGAAAAAACCTAAATAAAAATACTATCCTTAATAATAGTATAGATGAACTCTATGAATGCATCAACATCAAACAAAATCCAAGTTACCCCAGAAATTGTGTATGTGCGCATATATATACATTTAAGTTTTAAAAAAATTAATTTAGTTTACCTGGTATGTACAATTTTTTTGGGGCATTTTAAAATAAATAAAAAACAGCATAGCAATAGAAAATAAAATATAATATTAGATAAGTTTTTATTTTAAAAAATTTAGTTAAGAGTGGTATTTACTTTAGTCTTAGCAAATAACTTTTTGTTCTGATTCTCTTGAAGCCAATAAGAAATTTGAAAAACTATTTTAATTGCAGCTAAATTTTATTTAGATGATTTTTTGTTAAACTTTATATTGATAGGCTATTGTTCTTGTTTTAGTTGAATGGTGATTGAACAGTTCCTGGAAATCAGCATGGTTGGTTGATCCTTATAAATGGCAATGGTTATTCCCCAAAGATTCATTTTAGTAGTGGTAAATTTTATTATTGTAGTAGGTAGAGTGATTTTATTTTCTTTAAGATTTTTTTTTTATGTAATCCCTATCAAGATGACTACTGTTCGCTGAGTGAATAGAATCTGGGGGGATGTATTGGTCATATTTTGGGAAAGGCCAAGCAATGCCCTCTCTTTTTTTGGTTTTTAGCTAGATATTTTTTTTAAAATTTAGCCATTTAATAAATTTGATTATATAGGCAAACAAGATGTTCAAACCTTCCAAAGGTTTTTTTTTTTTTGAAGTAAGTAAAATTTTATTTTTATATTGAAATCCTTCAAGAATATCTTTACTTATATCACATCAGCATTCCTATGACATTTTTAGAATATCTTGCAATATGGCATTTTATTCTCTTTATATAGAGAGAGATTCACACACACACTGACAATTTAGATTTACTAAGCATTAAATAAATATTTATTTTGATATATTTTTAAAATATTTTAAATAATTTTGTATAAAATTTATCACAATTGATTACAATGTAGTAACTCCCATTTATCACAGATATATTTATTAATCTATATACAGGTGTAAGTAAACTATACACTTAAAACTAATTATGTATATTTAATTTATGATCATGATTCTCTTGATATTTTATTATTTATTTGATTAATTTATCTGCATTTAAATATGAAAAATTTAAAATTATTTTATTGACTTTTAATAAATGTGAAAGTTTTAAAACAAAATGAACTTGTGCAGAAATTAAAATGACACATTAAAACAAAATTTTCTGTTTAATAACAAAAGTCTCACATGAGGATTCTACTATAATATATATTGTACCCTTTCTATTAGATCTAGATAGGTTTAATGAGTCAATTTTTAAAAAAAATTAAATTAAGGGTACATTTCTAAGAATATAACTGCTGTATAATGTTGGTAATATTTTAAAAAACTTTGTTAAAATAAAGTGAGAGTAGTAAATATATAAAAAAGTTAATATGTCAAAATAATAAAATAAAGTTAAATATTATGATTTTTGTATGGTTGGAAAAACTGGCCATAGTGAAAATAATGTATTAAAAAACCCTATTAAATAAAGTATTAAAAGTTAGTTTTAGAATAATGACTTAAAATTAAACTAATATTAGAAATAAAAATTAGATTTAATATTTGTGTTATAAATTATTTATTAAAAATGTAATATTTTGTGATAGACAAATGTGTTTAATTTATTACAGCTTCAATAGTATCAAAATTATTATTCCAAATTCTATTATTATTTTACTATTTTTTAATATAATATTTTTTATAATTAGATATTTATTTCTGTTTTCAGACAGTAATTAAAAATTGATACATATTGTCTGGTTTTAAAAGTCATGTGACAAATACTCATACTTCTGTGCTTACAAGTTTTCTAAAGATAGTTTCAAAATTACTTGAGAATTGTTTTAAAAATGGAAACATTTGTTTATTATAGAATAAAAAAAGTAAATGTTATAAAAATTTTTAATTTGGTAATTTTAAAATAAATGTAGCTAGTAAAGTTAGATTTTTAAAAATAGATACATTGAAAATAAATATTGGATAAATTACTAAATTATTATTTTTAAATTGTAGTGTTTTTTGTTTAAATAAAAGTATAAAATTAATTTAGAATTAAATATAATATTTCATATTGTAAAAATGAGTCATGATTTTATTTTAAAATTTAATTACATAAGATAGTACTAATAAGTAAATTAGATCACCAGTTGAAGATCTAATAGCCAATCAAATTGTCACTTTAATTTAGTATAAAAAGTAGATGCTCTCATGTTTCTTGGGTGCTTTTATAACTTAATAACTGAATAACTCTCTTAATAACTTATTTTTATTATTTATTAATATCAAAGTATTGCTTAGTTTACTACTTAAAATTGTTTTAAAAGAAAGGATTTAAAGGATTATAATTTACTTAGCTAAAATACTCATGCATTGTTAAAGTAACAAATTCCTTATCAATTATTTCTATTAAAGCTTGAGCTAACTTCACAGTAATTATGGATTTAATACCAGAAACAAGTATGTATTCAAGAAAATTAAGGATGGAAGTACAGCTACCAAAGGAAGGTACAATTTTAAAAATATTAGGAGAAAAATTATGTCATCATTTATTTTTAATATTTTGGACATTAACAAGGAAGTTAAACAGAAATATTCTTGAAAAATTTGGCATTTTTAATGCATTATATCTTAAGGATAGATTACCATATTTGAAGAGCAAAAAGCTATACGGAAAAAAACTTAATTTTTAATATTTAAAAAAGTGTATTTTTAAAAAGAGTTGTAGAAAATATTTCAAAAGAAATTGTTTTTTGAAAGTTTATTATGAACTTTTCTCGAAAATGATTATAAAGAATATTTTTATAAGACAAGTAAGTTTTTAAAAGACTATAATTATTTAATAATGTCAAAACAGATTTTTGGAAAATTATTTGTCAGAAAAAGAAATACATACATGGATAATTAAAACATTATCCTGACTAAAATATAACATTATTAATGATTTTATTGAGATTACCATAAATGATATTTTTAGGGAAATATAAAAATACGTATTTTCTGTAAAAAAAAAAATGTGTGGATTTATATAGCCATCACTGATGCATCTAAACCCATGCAATCCAAATGAATGGGAAAACTTTGGAGCTGACTAATTATAAAATCTTTTCAAGTGATCACCTCAATAATTGTCCTGAAAGCTATAGACAATTGACTATGTTTTTTATAAACTTTCATAAAAGGATTAATAATTATTGTTCAAATATTTTTGGATACAAAAGTCAACTTCACTTCATTTTTTTCATCATTTATGAGTTTATGTGTCATGCGAGGGGAAGAGAGCTCTATGTTTTGTTTTAAAGCTTTGAACAGTAGCGTTGTCTTAGCAACAAGCATCAAGAGAGAACTTCTAATAAAGAAATATTAGGAGGAAGGAAAAAACTTTTTAATTTGAACTTTATGGCGAGTTGGAGTTTTTGTAACTATAGTTTTATTTATCATTTCACTTACTAATAATAGTATTAAGTTTTTATTAGTGTTAGGTAGGAAAATTACATTTAAATATTTATCAATCTAACATAATTAATATTATAAGGAATATTTTAATTCTTTGTAAATTTTTTTTTTTTTTATAAACATTTTTCTAAGTGTGGTATTAATGCTGAATGTGTTATTAATATGTTTTTTATATGAAATATTAGACCAGAAAATGTCTAAGAATGACCAACAAGCAAATTATCACTGGGTAAACTTTATAAAATATATCCAATTTATATGATGTATATTTTATTTTCTAGAATTGCTTCTCATATGAACCTATGAACATGTGTGCATGCATTAATTACACATAAAACATTATTGTAATTCTAAAGATATGAGCTAGGATTTTTAAAAAAAGATATGCATACTTTTTCTTTTATATTACTAATGTAATATAATTTACTGATACATATAATTTTTATATGATTCTTTAATGGATGAACTTTATTTTAGAAATATTTTGAATATTGATTTTAATATCTTAATATAAAATGATTTGTATTTTTTTTTTATTGCTGAGTTTTAAAAGTGAATAAACCTTTTCTTGTAGTTTTACATTTGTTAAAGTCATACGTGAATCTTGTTTATTATTTAGTGTAATGATAGATATTTTTGTGATGTAGATTGTTAAATCTATTGCGAAGTTTGAAGTGATAGTGACCTTGGGATTATGAAAAGAAACCAATGGGATGCTTATATGTAGGATCTATGGAGAATAGGAAAATAACTTATATTATTATCTTAGTAGTTTATGCAAGTACAGATAACGTAGCCCCGGGTTTTGTATATATTTTCTATGGGCAGTGTCTTTCTTAGAATTATGTATTTTAATGTTCGAATGAGCTGAATACATATCCTGGACATTATTATTCTTATATTGGAAGTCATTAGATAGAGAAGTCATACCTCTTAGTTTACACTGTATCCATGTAGATTATCCCATATATTTTATACTATTGAATCTATACTCTAGTTAGTTCTTCATGCCTACGCATCATATTGCTATCGTAATTTCATCAGTTATTGCATCGTATAGCATTGTATTTATGAAGGAAAATAATGAATAATTTTTGAATTGTAGAATTGTTATTTTGAAAGAAGATAAGATAGGTCTTTCATGTTTTTGTTGAGGTCAAAGTCAAATACAAATGAGATTGAATATAAATGTTTACAGAAAATATAAAGAATCATAGATATTTTTATATTTTTATTAAACTATTTTTAAGAACATAAAATGAGATGATAGTTATTCATGAGATTTTTGAATAATTTTAATATTTAATTTTTACGTGTTATTGCATATTTTTAGGAAAATAGAAATATCCAGAGTGAATAACTTAGAATACAATGAATGCTTATATTTTTGTGAATATTGTTTTATTTCTAAGATAACTTTATTAAAACAAATAATATATGTTTACAAATGGTACTATAGGCATAATTAATAATTACCTGATAACATCATGGTAAAAAAGGACAAAACTTAATAAATTAATACATGATATTTTGATCATCAAGGACTTTATCTAGAAAGCTGAAAAAGTTTCCAAGTTTCCTCATATAAAAATTTTGTAGATAAGATTCTGTCTTTGTCTTTAAGTTTTTTAAGAGTTTGTAGAAAATAAGAATCAATATCTGGAAAAGGCCGAGTAAATTGTTTCTTACATCTGGCCAACCATACAGAGAATGTCAAGAAAATCGACAGTCTGATGGTTGGGATGTCTCCGGAATGCAGGCAGTCCTTAATTAAGATAATCTTGTAGAAGTTCACTTTAGAGTTCTGATAGATAAACATTTTAATATTCCCAAGTCCAGTGCAGGAGTTTATGTTTTAAACATATATGAAACACACACATAGGGATTTTATTTAGAGTAGTGCCAAGCAAAGTATATAAAAGAACATCAGTAATAATATTGTTTTAAAGTCAACTTATTTATTGAACGAAACAAGATAAATGTTCAAAATAACACTAACACTATCATATTAGAAGTTTGATTAATTTATTATAAAAATCTATGAACATATTTTAAAAATAAATGTTACTTCAGTATTTTATATTTTTGTGTACACTTACGAATACTATACATTTTAACTATGAATTAATGGATATTTTATTAAGCTATAAGTGTATTTTTTTAAAAAATTATTATTATTATTTTAAATAAATGTGCAAAAGTTTATAAGTCGGAGTAAAGGCTTATTTACTTGTTGATTTATTTTTTATTTTCAATGTGGAAATATGTAATTTTAATATTACTTTTATTAGTTTAGTATTTGTTAGGTTCTGTCATATATAATTATAAATATTGAATGTAGTTTGTTAAAAGCATAAGATAATAAATTTTGTTAAACTTATTTTATAAAAGTTTGTGTTGTGTTGATTTCTTCACCATTGCAAATACATGATTGCCAGATACTAAACCAAACAATATTTGCACAATACAGATATAATTATTTACTTAAGAAATCATAATGCTTCAGAATATAATAGATTTGAAAAATTTCTTTTTGCATTAATATTATTATTATAGTCATAATTAACTGCAAAATTTATTGCATAGAATTTTAACATTATTTGCTGCCACATATTATCAGATTGTATCAGATTATTCCACATATTCTATTTAAGATGCTTTATGAGAATTATATTACATTATTATATTTATTATTGTTGCTATTAGTCATCCTAATATTAAACAGTGGATAAGTTTAATAATTATTTAATGAGGAATAAGTTTATTATTATTATTAGTTAGATGTAGTTGAGAATGATACAAAATTCCTTATCAGACTTGACTACAGGATATTATAAATTGATTAAAGTTATTTTAAAGAACCTGAGATTATTATAGTTATATTATCTTAATAAAGAGATCAGGATTTATTTAGTAACATTATATTAAATTGATTATTACTTTAAAGTCGTAAGAATGCTATGAATTTATTATTATTTGAAATAATGGGGAGGGGGGTAGTATTCTTATGTCAGTGAGATTGTATCCTATGGGATATTACTTCATTTCATTGTCTCATGATTTATTAATATTTTATTTAGTTAGTTTCTTATAAACTGAACCATTTATTATTATTAATCAGTTCGAGTTAGTTAAATAATAGATATTACCATAGGATATTCTTATTATTGATTATAACTGAAACACACGGGCTTATTATATACCTGTGTCTATATATATATAATATATAGGGTATTATTGATTATAGTAAGATTATAAATATTTTAGCCGAGCATAATTATTTTATCTGAACTAGTCTATTTTTGCTATCATTATAATTCTGGAAGGTGAGGATATTATATATATATACACATTTGGGATTTATGAGAGTTGATGACTATTTGTTGTTAACATTAGTATTATATCAACACTTCAGCTGGATCATATTCACCATTGTACGGATAGTAAAAACCATTCAAGATGACTTCTATTATGTGAATAGTAACAAACATTATTTATAAAATTATTTTGATTTTGAATATAATATTTACACTACTATATATGTTTCATAATAGAAAACATCTTTTCATTCATTTTAGTATTATCTATCAACCTTATTTTACAGTTTTATGATATGTGCCATTTCATTTTTAATGCTGACAATGTGCCAGCCTCTCTTAGGTTAATCACATTTCTAGAATATCATACAATTATTCTTATATCTTTTGATTCTAAAGATTTAGAATAAGAAGTGGTAATTATATTAATGTTCTTCATTTTGGGAATCAATATTTAGTTGAAGCAATTTTACATTTGTTCTCATCCACATTTTAAACTGTACTTTAAAATCCTATATAATCCAATAACTTGTATTACTTTTAAGATTGCTTTCTATTTACAGATTTAATTCATCATTAATTGGAATATTAAATCATATATAATCATGTTTGTAAATATGGGTTGGATCCAACAAAATTTCCTTTGCTCAAATCCTTAATTAATTAAATCTGAGAATTAACCACTTAACATGTCTTAATCAATGCTCTTTAGTACCCAGGTTTATTTTATACATGGCTAGCTGAAGTAACAATATAATTAATGACTAAAGAGCATTCACCCATGTATAATATATTTTATGTAGTATAGGTAATTTATCAACAACTACTTTATAAATTAGTAGTTTGTTCAAAGGAATTTAATCAGCATAACCTAGTTCATTGTATTTTATATTCATTGGTTGGATTCATTTATATTTTGTTATATTATACTTCAATGAAAATTAATCAAAACCTGAGATACGTGATAGCAGAAATAAATTGTCCATTTCAGTTACCCTACAATTATTGGAGCAATTTCATTTCTATTCATATGTACTATTACATTTGGTATCTCAATTGGGGATTTTTATTACATTTGTCGCTATCAATCATTAGGGCAATCGGATGTTCTATTACATTTTGCCACCCAATGCTTAAGGCAATTGCATCTCTTCATACATGTATTATATGTTCCATTACAATATATTAGTCCATATTCTCACTAATGTATGCATATTTTAATTACTAATAGGGTTTATACTGTCAGCAATCCAAGATATAAGAAAAGAACCATTTTTCTCTTTGCTAATGTTAATTGTATATATTTTTTGCAGTGTCATAATCAAGGAGATGTCAATGTTTGCTATTCAAAGTGACACAAATCTTTATTTTTGGAACATTCCTTATGTATTTGTTTAAATCTGTGAGTACTAGTCTTCTAGTCCAACTTGATTGATTTCTCCCTGTACTTTTCATACACTATCTAAACAATTAAGCAATACAATCATTAATTTATGGGAATAAATACATTTCCAGTTTGTTTTTATGGTGATCAAAAAAATGTTGGTGAATAAGTTCATGTCACTTGTAGTTATGGGCTACTTACAATAATATATAGTTTACAGAACAACAACTAAACAAATAAATGAAATACACAACGATTAAAAAATAAGCTTTATTGTCAGATGTTCACCTTTTGTCTTTTATATTTTATTGCCAAAATAATTTAATTACAATGACCTATAATTTACATTTTGAAACAACAATTTAATAAACATATACATATTTACTTTTTACACTTTATTTTCATAAATTACATACTAAACATGTAGCTAGTTTTTTTTAATGGTTAAATCAAATTGATAACAATAATCTCTTTGGGTGTCGTTTTTTAACCTGTAATAGCTTGATCCACAAGTTCAGGTGATTTTTTTTTTTTTTTAAAAAAAAAAAACATTTAAAAGCAATTCAAACATACTAGTAATTTTTACAAATAATTTAACAACATATATTCAATATTATTCAAAAATCAGGAATTACAGAGATAATTATGTATTTTTAAACTGATTAAAACGATTTAATTTTTTTTTTTTTAAAAAAGCAATGTAATTTTTTTAATATATCCTTTAAAACAATCCTCATAAAAGAGAAGAAAAAGAACCAGAGAATAATCAGAAAAATGTTTTTTCTTTACTTATTACTAAATAAAGTTCTTCAACAATAAGTTTTCAACAAATTTTGTTTCCCTTTTCAACAGAGGTAAAATCCTTTTTTATAAGGGTTCCAGGCAGAGTTATTGTGATGTAAAATCTATTGCTACCAATTATTTGCTAAAGTGATATTTTTTTTAAAAAAACATATTTATCAATCAATAATTGGATAATTAACTTTATTGACAAGAGAGTGAGAATCGTGGAAAACATTCCAAACTTGCAAGGGTATCTCAGCTTCTTAAAAAAAATCCAATTTTTTATTTGAATTTGAATTCTAAATCATGGGCGTGACTGGTATCTCTTTATTAAACCATTATACAATGGCAGCCATTAAAGAAATCTTTATGTACAGTGAACTATTATAAAAGCTATTTCTTTATCTACCTACGTTATGAGATAGTCTATATATATTAAAACAATACAAAATTAAAACAAATATATAAAAAATAATAATTTATTTTTATAGTACTGAGTTTAAAACAATATCTTAAATTACATTATTATCATTTACTTTTGCCTTAGGTTGGCTCAATTCCCACACCATCTAGATTTCAGAACAAGGACGATATTAATAAGCATTGCCATAAGTAAACAAGAATAAGAAGTTAAGTCACAATGAAAATAAAAATTTCACAAACTTTGAAAAGCTAAATAAAAAATAAAGTATCTGAAAAGATGTTTATGCAGCGCAAATATACTTAACTTTTTAATTAATGATTGAGCATAAAAGTCTACATATTAAAAATATAAATGATAAGTTAAAAGTAAAACAATTAAATTTAGGTATGAATGATAGAAAACATAAAATAGTAAATAAGATTAGATACATAAAAAATAATGAAAAACATAAAAAATAAACAATAATTACTGAAGATTTTAAAAAAATTAATGAAAAAGAGAATTAGATTATAGCATAAGAATATAATTATGAGTACTTAAAAACAAAGCTAAATACAAAAAATAAATTGAAGAATTCTAGTTATATTTAAGACATCTGGATGTATATAACAGAGGGATAAAAATAAAGCAAAAAAAAAATAGTGAAATGATAAAACAAGATGAGAAGTGTGAGAATATTTATAATTTTGTATAAAAATATTGGAGTGATTTTATTTTAAAGTGAGATACTAATATACACATGTACATGTAATAAAGTTAAAATCAGATAGGATACAATGCAATAATTTTAGTTTATTTAAAGAAGATAGAGCATGCTAAAAACATTGCAACATCTTTTTGCCAAATATTAGTTCATGGAGTTGAGAATAATACAAACTACAACAATGATTATCCTGTTTGTATTTTAAGTAATTTATTCTGTTATTAAAAACAGGTCTTTCTGTGTATCTACATATATTAAATAATAAACAACAATAATTATTCATAAATAAATTACAATAGCACATCTCTTATTCTTAAAGAAACCAATAAAATATTAGCAATCTATTGTCAAAGAAATACTATAATTAGACCATAATTGCAGTATTGCCATGACAACATATTGTTGATATGTTGTTGTTTTTTTATGTGTAACAGCTATATATTGATTACTCACATTTTTGAATAATTATAGTAGAAGATAAAAATATACTATCTATGAAGTGGAAACTTGAGTCACAGATTAGTCATTGCATTATAGAAGAAAGACAATGGGCTTTCAGGGTCAGGTTATAATACCATCCCATTAATTGCAATCTTACCATAGTGACTATTTTCTATAATGCAAACACAACTATATATTAATACTGTTTTTGACATACTTTATTTTGAAGTGATAAAGCTGTAATCCTTATGCAATGCCATGACGTTCATTATTTCTAAATGTATTTAAAATAAGGGGATTATAACTTTATGCTTTAAAATAAACTACATATTAAGATAATAATATAAAGTTATGTCTACTATTATTGTATTATAGAAAGTGCTAATTGTGACTCTAGTTCAACTAATGAAATCAGAATTTATTGTTAAAATGGTAATCAGAAGAATATAATTATTAGTCAGTATCCAATTATAATTCTCAAAGTCTTTGGATCGAGAGTTTCTTTAATATCGCTAATTGAATATTATACCGGATATGTGGAGATTGATTCCATTTTCCTTAGAAGTATTATTATTATTGTTTTTATTATTATTATGATGCTAATGCGTAGCTGATTTGTGTTGCACATTTTAATTTATGCTTCATAAATGGCACTATAGATGGTATATTTTCACATTAAACACATATATCAAGAAAGATAACAACAGTTCAAAGAGTTAAAACTGGTAATAGATATTGTTTTATTTTTTAACATGTACTTATTCTTATATTGGTAGAAAATACATTGACAAGCCAACTTTTTTAAAATAATAAATAAAGGAATATGTTAATAATGCTAAAGTTATTTATTTATGCTCTCTATAAAAATTTCCCAATGTTTCAAGCAGCAACATTTGATGAAAAACCCAACTAGCTTCTTGTCACATATCCACCAAACAGCATCAATATCAATAGTTACGAAAATCAATTGAGACTCCTACAAATATTTGCTTATAACAAGTAAAAATTTCTACAGTGAGCATAAAAAAAAATAACATTAACACTATTACATATTTATACATTTAAACAATTAAATAAATGTGTCTTGCATAGTTTTAATGTATGGTAGAGTGACTCTGGAATGTTCGAACTTCTTATGAATTTCCATAATAAAACTATTCAGTTATTTTATTTTTAATAAATAAGTTTTCTTTTCTAAAAAACGAACTGCTAAGTATTGTAAATTGATAAATAATACAGCGCTGTAACTCTCGATTTTTGAATAACTTTGCATATACAAAACATTATATATATATAATTCTAACAATTTGAGATAAGTATTTGACAAGCAGAGAAAACAATCACACTGTGAAATATTTTCTGCAAGCAATACTTGTAGATATGTAGATATATTTGGTTGTATTACAAAGAAAATACATATAACAACATCTAAATATAACAATTAGTACAAGAAAGATTTAAGTTTCTGATCTGATTTTTACATTTACTACAGATAACAAGTTCACAGTTTATTACTACTGACAAAGCAAAAGAATCATAAGTTTTATAGTCTAATTAATTCCCCGCGTTGTTTCCGAGACTTCAATATTTGTAATAGTTTAATTATTATTAGTAAACAAATAGAAAAATAAAATACTATAAATAACAAACAAACAAAGAAATAAAACAAACATTTATATAAATAGTTAATTCTATAAGTTCTTTTCATTTAAAGTTAAAAATTATTGAACTTAGAACATCAGGGACAGTTTCAAGACTGTTTATGTATATAAATACAAATATATGAATTAATTAAGCTAAAAAGTACACAAAGACTAAGCCAATTTTTTACAAGAGCTGCCCATGACTGTCTAGTAATTGTGAAATATTACAAATCACATTTATTAAAAAACTATCAAACACATTTTAAATTGAGAAAATAGCGTTTATCTATATTTTAATCATTCAGAGGCATATTTTAATTATGACTAGACTTTTATATATATTTTAATATAAAAGTGTGAATTACATATCTATTTTAAAAATATAATCGTGAAAATATTTTTTATTAATAATTTAAAAAATATATAATAATGTGCTGTCATCTACTGTAATTTATCATTAATTCCGAAATTCATTCTCCATTTTTATACCTCTGAAAAATTGTCTAATTAACAAAGTAACACAATACATCTACATGATTGTAATATACAGAAAATAGCCGTTTATTGCAAAGAATACACATTTTTATCATTTTAAACAGAGCCCATTTATTCCAAATAAGGAGGTAAATAAAATGGCCCATGGTTTTCTTCAGTAGTATATATATTGAATTCTAAAAATAAATCTAAGCAAATTAATCTAATTATAAAATCCAAACATTTTTTCGAATAACACCATCGGAAAATTTGGAAAGAAAAATTATTTTTATTTTGAACTATTAAATAATAAAATAATAGAACTCATAAGTAATTTTATTCTTTAAATTTTAATACACCAATATATATAAAGACAACAAAACGCTTCTTGTGTATGTGTGTACATATGTAATTATAGTTTTTTGAATTCATCTGTTTATATGCTTGCCTATTGTTACTATGATGCATTGACATTTGGCTGGATTTTATTAGCCATTATTTTTAAAAAAATCTCTTTAGAATCAACTAGCTACTGAAACATTCTTAATATTGAGATTATGATATAATAAATGATTTTAGTGCTTCAGTATTAAGCAATCATATATATAGACCACCATTCTGTCTAAAAATATAATTTGCACAAAGTATATATATACTATATTATTATATATTAAAAAATCATTAATTTGACGAATTTCCATCTTTGAACAGGAAACAGATTATTAACAAAAATAGTTTGATGCTGTTTTAACAACTAATTTTTTATTATTTAGTGAGAAAATAAGGAAGCATGAAGATTATATTTTAAATATGGGGGAAAAAAAATCCATTTAATAATATAGAATCAGTTAAAATCTGCTAAATAAAAACCTTTTAATCTAAAAAGTAATTTTAAAAAAGGGTAAAACAATTCTTTAAATAAACCACCACAGAACAAAAACTTTTTCAAATGCCTCTTACGGAAACATTGCCGACTTATCTATTGTCAAAGTATAAAATTTGCATAGTCTTATATTCGGTTTTATTCTCTAGCTAAGAATAATTAAATATTCATTTACTGACCAATATTGATTAATTATCTGGACTGACTATGTGATATATATCTGGAAAAAAAATCCTAACTGATTAAAGTCTGAAAAAAAAAATTCTAATTTATTTGACCATATTCGAAACCAAACTATCACAAACCATAACAGAAAGCTTAGTACTGCTGCACCATGAATTTTAATTCTTGTAACATAATTATGGATTTTGTTTTACTATCAATGTATATAGTTAGAAATAATCCAATTAATATCTATATATTACCATATATATAATATTTAAATACATGTACAGTATTTATACTTTAAGCTAGATGTAATTAGAGGGAATATGAACTCAGATTTTCAAGTTCCATCTTATCGGTTGTATAGGATGGAGTGGATGACTGAAGGAACCTTGAAAGTCTGGATCCAAATTCCCTCTCATTATATAAATAAATATATATGTGCGTGTTATAAACATTGCTTCAAACTGTTTAGACTTTGCTTTGTTATTACAGTAATCAACAAAGTAAATATTAACTTTATGATCATTATTTAAATAATTTAAAAAAAAAAAAATTGGAAGAGTCTATAGAGATATTGAAAAAAAAATCCATTTTTAATAATATATTCATTTCTTCTCAAATAAAGAATTGGTGAATTATGTAGTTTAACTCAAATGATATTTTTTTCAAGACAAAATTTTGACCAATTGTTAAATGATTTTTTTATATTAACATCATCCAAAACTTATTTCATCTGTCTTTCTTTTCCAGTTTTTTCATTCATTTTGTTTTTGACAGCATCCTATATCATTCGGATTGCCTAATATTCTGGAATATTCAAAACCACTTCTTTACATTGATTATTCATTCTTTTACTTATAGAGAACAAAAATGGATACAACATACAAAAAGCTATTAAATAAATCATATCATTAACTTAATACCTATTTTGATTATTATTGTATATCTCAAATCTATGCAGTTTACAGCAAATAACTGAGTAAGTATGATGCAAAAAATGAATTTTATGGGAGATCCAAAATTTTTTTCTTTTTTTTACACTCAACAATAAACCAACTAGATTTCATTTTCCCAAACATTATCAAAAGTTTGAGGATGGCAGATAAGTGCTATGCTTATGTTTGAGAAATTATATTTAGCCACATCGAATTTATAAAACAGTGAAGAATTTAATGAAGTCTTAAGTGATTCATTCTTTTGGATGGGATCTCCACAGAGTTCAATATGCCTAGCAAAAGCTCAAAAAAAAAAAAAGGTTGAATAAATAAAATAAAAAAAATGAAGTCAAAACATTTCTTTATTTCAAACATAACTTTATAATTACCATACCTAGTATTGGATAATCTAAATTATTAACAGAGAAAAAAAAGTGGACTAGTAATTTAGATTCTATACCATTAGATAATATTACTTTATTTATAAGATTGCAGAATTGTAAGGTTTTCAATAAGATAAGGTAATTTAGAGTTCTAATTGACTGTATTATGATCCCTTAAAATTTCTATACAAGGTAATATATATATGATGGATTTATATTTAGGATAGAGCACATAACAGAGGTTATTTCTACCTTTTTGTGTTGGCAAAATATATCATTAGGAAAAAATTTCGATTATTATTTATTTATTGGAAAATGAATAATATCAATATTGTGCTCAAATTATAAGATTATATATTTTTTTTAAAAAAAAAAACGTCAGATGATTAATTGCTGGAGGATGTGCTTGATGGTGGCATATAATTCATCACCAGAAAAGACCCCTCGAATTTCAGTCTAAAAACTATTACTTCTCCAATCCATCATTCTACTATTACCACCCATTACTGAGTTAAACTTACAAAGAACAAAAAAAGATTGTAGTCTTGAATCTGCATTTGATATAACATCCTCGGAATTTTTGGGATCTATTAGAATACATACATAAAAAACATAATAAACTTCAAATAATTTGTCTTTTTTTTTTTTTAAATATTTGGGAATGTAGATTTTTTTATCTTTATTTTTTTTTGCAATCATCATGATTTTGGTTAGTTTGTAAATCTAATTAATAAACATTAAAACCATTTTAGCAGGAAGATACATATCCTTGATAACACTACGTTACACCTTCCTTTATAACGGTGTTGCTCAAGCAATAATTTTCTATATATAAATTAAGTTTTATTACTTCTACTTTTTTTGTAATTACATTAAATAATTTTTTGGGTATAATCTAGGATTGTATGTTATAAAAATGAAAGCTAACTTATTACAAGCAACAGAGTGTTTGCTTCATAACACTTTTCCTAAGCCTTTTAAAAAATGCATTATGGGAAGTCATGTTGCAGTGTAATAAAATATTTTTTGTATTTTTTTTTTGTCTAACGAGTTTTATTTTTTATTGATTATTATTGCTAATTTTAAAAACGTTTGTCTGGCGCATTAATATCAGCATAATGCTAGGAGAATTCCATGCTATCTGATTATATTTTGTAGTTTATCAATATTTTGTCACTTCTCATGAATATCGAAATTATATTGACAAACTTTCAAATTAAGTAATGGCGCCAAAATTTAAGTGTAATTAAATTAGATATATATTGGCACTTTTATTTCCCAATATAAACAAAAAACTATGCACCTAGAAAACTTAGAGACAGTTTTAATTTTATATCTTTAAATATTCTTCTGAATATCTTTCATGAATATCAAACATACATTTGGAAATATTATGATAGGTCTTTTACTATCAAGTTGGTTAACGACCGCTATCGTCTCTATGATGTTTTTATTAGTTAAAATGTATGATTAAATTTCAAACATAACTATCACTGTTCTAAAATAACTATCATTCAAAATATGATTTAGGCTTACTGCTGTGATTTTCTTATTACCAACACATACTACAATTATTATTGACAATTCTCAGACAAACTCCTGAAGGAGTGAAAATAATATCTAATTTTGTCCCAAAAAAATTTGAGATAAAATAAAATAACCAAAGTAAAAAAACAACAACAACGTTTTGCATAACAAGAAGACAAAAAAATTTTAATAGTAAGAAAACATGTTAAAATAAAACTAATGAAATGATTTATAACTTTAATAAAATTAAAAATCAAATAGAGTATCAAAAAACAAGCTCTTTAAAAAATGCTAAAAAAAAAAAAATGTATCAGAATAATATGATTTATTACAGATTGGCTTATATCAGAAATTTATTTTTGATGATGAAAAACATAATGCATTGAAATTTTTATTAGTAAATGATCAAAAAAATTATAATATGGCCAACTTTTTAAATTGTAAATATTTGTAAGAATTTATTTCAAAAGTGAAACAGTTATAAAATATAGAAACATACTCATTTTAATACTTTTAAGCATTACTGCACCAAAATGTAATCATAGAACAACTAAAGATTTTACTCTTACAAATGTTTCCTGATATAAGCAACTGCCCTTTAACTTTTGTAAAAATGAATGCAATAAAGATTTTTGTTAAAAAAACATCAACCAAATTTAACACAATTATTATGCAAATATTATAATTTTGTGAATTGCTATAGAATTTAAAAAAAAAAAAGACGAAAACAATATAGCCAAGTCAGATAATACTTGTTCACTAAACAGCAATTAGCAGCAGATATTTTCATGTCATTAAAACTAAATACATTTAAAATGTAAAGTCATTCTCACATGGTTCTTTTCAATCTTTATAAAGATATTTTCTATTGTATTTATTTAAGAAGGGCAAACTAAAAATAAAAAGATTGTTTAAAATTTTGCTCTTTTTGCTTTACTTTCAGTTAAACTTTTTTAAAATATTCTAAAATTTTTAACTTTTGTTAGATAATCGTTTTGGTTTAATTCAATATAAAAATGTTATGCATGCCATGAAAATGGAAACTTGAATTAAAAGTCAAGGATGTAAAGAATGTTAGAATCATTTATTAGTGAATATTAGAAAAAATTAAGAAATTATCATTGATAATAACATTTTTTTTAATATTGTTTCTCCAGAATCTACAATAATAGAAGATTGCAAAAACAATAAACCTGCTTAGCACCTTATCTGACATGCTTTGAAGAAATGTAGTATAGATTTATACTTATTCAAAAAGATTAATTTTAAACAAAAAAATCGCAATCATTATTTATAAGCTCTTGTCCTTGTCAAGTGTTGAAGAAATAAAATATAAATCAATATAAACAATCCATTAATATTCTCCCATAGCCATCTTCACACACTTGCACACATAATTATTTATGCTACATCACCAAAAATGTAAGCTTTGTATTTGAAATCAAATAGTCAGTGAATATGATACTTTTCTAAAACGTTATAGAGAAAATTCATGATTACAAGTTAAAAGTCATGTATTACGCTTTTTAATTAAACTTTGCTTGGGTTTGAACTTCTTATGAAATACTGAGCAATAAACCATTCGATTATATTTATTGCATGATATTTTTAAATTCATTAATATGTTGATGATATAATCAGCTGCTTGGATAATTGTTTTAAGTGCTTACAACTTTTGAGAAAATATTATTTAGCTAAGATAAATAATTACGGAAGAAAAAATATTTGTACTACTGCTAGCATGTTTTCTTTAGCTAGTTAAGTGATTAACGGGCGAAAGTACACAAAACATTGTCTTACTTCATTTATTTTGCACGTACATATACCAGCAACTATATATTTGTACATGTGGGCGTGTATATCTCTAAAACTTATCTTTGAAAAGTATTTTTTGTTTTATTTTGTTATATAATAATTAATACAAATTATATAAGATTTTGTAAAGCCAAAAATATTTTTTCTCTATTTAATAATCAATCTTAATCTTTTTGCAGGATTGCATTTTAATTGTTTAGTGGCATAATAAAAATATTATGGGTTGGAGCAATACCGAAAACCATTTCAGTAATAAAAAATAATTATTTTAAAACTTCAAATATCTGACATCTAAAGATTTTTTAAAAAATATTTCATACGTACCTAAAACAATTTGCACAATCTAACTACATTTATTATTAAAACAGCAAAGAAATATTACATGTTTTGATAGATCTGAAAGGATTTAGACATAACATTATAGTTGGGATCATCTTATCTAAAGGATAAATTGTGCACAATTTATTGTTTTCTTAATCATTTATAATTAAAAATTAATTTCATTAGGAAAAGCTTACACATATCTATACTTATCTTTTTAAAAATAATAATGCGAACTATCCGTTTTATACGCTACATTGTAGAAATATTTAGATATTCATTTTAAGAAAGTATTTAATCTTAACATGTGTTTTGTTTAATAAGTTAGAAATACATCCTTATTTGCATATTTTGAACTAAAAAAAAAGATTATTATATTTTATTTTACTCAATCGATAGAACTTGTTCAATTTGGGTCTTTTTAACCAAATTAATTTTATTATTATCAATTTTTAATTTACAAGCTTTTTAGATTCATTCACTCTACAAATACATATATAATTACACACATTCAACTTAGTATCTATCAAATCTTTCTGTAAAGTATAAAATATGTTCATTTTTTTATAATAAATATTTTATAACTTTAAACAATCGAATTTACCTCTCAGAAGCCATTACAATACTTATCTTTTAATCTATATTTCAGTATACCTATAATATAATCCAGATTTAGATAACAACAATATAGTTAATGCTGGCACAGAAAAAATGAATTTTGATCCTAACTCTAACTTTGGGAATAACTAACGTTTTGTTTCGAGATAAATTTACTTTTAACACTTTGTAAGGGTAATTTAGCCAGTGATAAAGTGAAGATAAAACGACCACTCAAGAGCTAAAGATTCCTGGATCGATGGCCGGCCTACTGGTTGTGGAATGATACAATTTCCATGGCCATTTATTATGATTCACATAATTAAAAAAAGATCCAATTAGAAAGACTTATTATCTTAAAAATTTTAAGTTTACTAATATGATTTTATTTACTTTAGAAGTGAATTAACTTTTTTTAAATGGAATTTTATCAACAAATATAGCATATAGTTTTTATTGCTTACAATTTAGATAGTGTAACACTATAGTTAAATAGATTATTTAAGGGCATACAGATTTATTTTAAGTCTGATATTTTATGGAATACCTTCTAAAGTGAATTTCCATTTATGCGTCATAGCATAATCAGAATAATTTTTAAAATCAAGATTTAATATATTTATATTGAATATAATTGGTTGAAATTTGGTACATTTCTGAAAAATCATTGGCAGTTCAAAATCAGTTCAGAAATGTTTAGCTCTTAGGTTCACTACTCATATATCGGCTAAATTGCATTATAATTTAGAACCAGAGAGAAGGCATTTCATATGCTGAACACTTTATGCACAATCTTCTAAAGTTTCAACAGTTTTTTAAAATATAATTTTAAAGTATAGTTTCGCAAATTTTCATATACTGTATATATTTAACTTATGTTATCTTTCTTTTTAACTTTCTGTATAATAACAAATGAGAATATAACATATTAACTGACATTAAATTATTTCTACATCAAACAAATATAATATTAATAGTTTTGAAATTATTTTATTTGCATATGAAAATAGATTTTTTTTGTTTAATTGAAGTCGACTTTTTAAAGAAACAACGACGATGTTTTGACTTCTAAAACAATAGTTATATTTTGTTATAAATTTCGACCAATAGTTATATAGTTTATATTTTCTATTAAATCTACATTAAACAGGGACATGTTAACATCATTGAATTGCAGACTGTAACAACGACGATGTTTTGACTTCTAAAACAATAGTTATATTCTTTATATTTCTAGATCTACATTAAACAGGGACATGTTAACATTATTGATTTGCAGACAGTAACATTAACCTTTAAAATTAATATTTTACACTATTTCACAAAAACAGATATATTAATTGGGAGTTTGTTGAATTCTAATTAAGAATTTAAATTGACTTCATGAATTTTAATGATCAGTAATAACGCTTTTTTTTTTAAAAAATTTAAAAATATATTTGCTAAAGAAATAGATTCCACTATAGTTAATAACAATATCAGTGGATTATTTTAACGTATAACTGCATTAATTATCACTAAATACCATTGCAATATTTGAATTTTTCAGTGCTAATAAGACTATTAAGAAAAACTTTATTAGATTAGGTGGAAAAAGAAGTTGATTAAAACGGTAGTAAAATGTGTTAGGCTTGGGAATAATGAATCCTTTTCTAAGTACAAGTTTAGAATTTTTGGATGAGAAAAAATAAATAATTGTGGATTGTGTTAAAAGAGCAAATAAAATCTTAGCTGAATATAAGTAAAAGAAAATATAAAAAAAACAACAAATATAAATAATAAGAAAACATTTTAATCATATAAAAGCAAGTACTATATCACAGTTGTAGATATAGATGATAGTAAAATGAATGACTGTTTAGACAGGCAGGATTATTGGAGAAAAAGAAAAGGATAAATAAATAATTGAATTGGAAAATATAATTTTGGAATCTACAGTTTTATAGAAATAAAGTTAGTATTAGAATATTAGAAGGAGATAAGTGGAGAATGTAATAATGAAGGCAATTATGGGTACATACGTTATTTAGGTATGTGCCGAAATTGAAGATGACAAAGGAACAAAAAAGTACATCAGGAAATAAAATAATGAAATATTTGTTAAAAAATGAGTGGGGTGAGAATATGAAGATGAATGTTCTTGATTTAATATATTAGAAAGTAATTCAGGAAGAAGTAGAAGTCAACTGCTATCAATAAGTATTCATCGACAAATTATATTTTCTTTCTAGTATATTTGTTGTGAATGATATATATATCTTAATAATGTTTCCTAGTGTAGTTCTGTCAATACTTTTATTTATTAAATAAACTATATACTATACCCGCATATACATCCACCACTATATATGTCAGTCTCATGCACATACCAATACATTAAAAGAGGTACTTGACACACACTTCTAAGCATATTTATATAAAAAAAGTTAAGGTACTTTTTAATAATTGTTAAAAAAGAGTAAACTGCAGATAACTTTACTAAGTCCTGCAACTTATGTTTTTAATTATGCGTATGTTGTAAAAGTATATATACATGTAAAAATGGAGAAAAATATGATTAATTTATATATATTAAAATGAAAATTTTCACAAGAAACAGATATAAAAGACATAATATCAGTTCATCTGTTTGTAATTAATAGTATTATCGTTTTAATAATCCAATCAACATTTACTATATGTGCTACCTCACTTTATACTACTTCAATTATAACTATTCAAAAATGTAATAAATAAAAAATAAAAGCATTCAAATTAATAAATTTAATAGATTTTTTTGAGTATTTATCACAAATGGTATGTTATTAGTCATTATTTCATTTTGCAGTACATCCTCTAATTCTGTCATGATCTTGTTTTCCAAATATCTTTCTCTGTATTAAATACACTGAAAGCACAAGTATTTCTCTTCACTTTTTCGCCCCCAAAATATAATGTACTACACTGTTTCAATGGATAAGTTGTTTTCAAAGTGTAATTTAATTAAAATAATTCATATTTTTTGTAATAGGCAATAAAATGAAAATTATTGATTTATAAGAAAAACAAAAGTCAAGTTGGGACAATATTAGCTACATTCAAAAAAATTTGATTCATCTATTAAATAAAGAAATAAAAGAAGAAAAAAACATATTTATGCCACTTTGTTTGTGCTCCTGAAATGGCTAAAGTTATAACACATTAAAAGAAGTTTTGCTAAAACAATAAATTTATTTTGAAGAAGTATAAAATGTCAAAATATTTCTGGTAGATGTTATTATATTGCATCAGAAAGTTCAAAGTTCTGCAAGAACAGATTAACACTTTATTTTAATAAAAACACATTAAGATTAATTTTTTATTATAATTTTTTGAATGGAGTAAAGACACTCCCAGTAAATATATATGTAAATGTGTTCTCTCAATTTATTATTAATAATGACAGTATTATTTTTTAAAAATGTTGTTTATGATATAATTCATTAATTTGTAAACGATAATATATATATTATAAGTATGTGTTAAAAAGTTCTGAATATCTCCAACTTAGAATAAACAATATATATTATAATCAAAGCTTATAAATAAAATGTGAGCTATTTTCCACAATATGTGATGTCTGTGAGGGGGCTTATATATTTAGATATAATGTGCCAAAAATTAAATAAATAGTAAAAATTATCATTAAAAGACACTATTTGATATCATAGAATAGTAGTAACTTTGTTATTTATCATATTTTTGTGTATATATAATATTCAGCAATTAAAATTTAGCATAATTTTCCATATGGTTTTAAGATTAATGTGCCAATCAAATATTGACCAATAATTGTAAAATGACTATTTACATTTCCTTCAAATCCAGTTGTAATTTAATTTCTTTTAATTTGGCTAAACATTAAACTTTACATGTTAGCATTTAAGATGAGTAAAAATTAACTCTAATATGGAGAAACAATTGATCATTTTACTCATTTTCTCAATAATCTGTCAAAAAAATGACATATTCAATAGTAACAGCATTTGAAAAGTTTACCATTCTACTGTTTATATACACATATACATATATAAATATATTACCCATGGAAGTCTTGGTTTATTTATTTAAATTAGAAATCAAATGCAGGAATTGCATTATATTAGTACAGAGCAAAATTCATTTCATCATTCTCAATATGTACTTTGGAATATATATATATTTCATACGATGAAAAAAAAATTTAATAATTTTTTAAAAAAAAAATTTAATAATTTTTAATGTTTGGTTTGAACAATAAGTGTATACTAAGTATAAATCGCGTGACTTTTTAATTTATTCTAACATCTTGAAGAGATTCGTTTGAACGAAAATCGATTTGATGCAAAATAAATTTATTATTATTTATTAATTCAAATAGAGTTGTCTATAATATTTATTTATATTTTATGTTAATATATATATATATATTAAAAGTCTGATGTGGTTTATTGTAGAATACATAGATAGTGCTAAATGGTTATAAGTTCAAGTCCAACTATGAAATTACTTTTCTTTTAAAAAATCTTTTGCATTTAACTATATTAAGACATTTATTATAAGTGTGGTATCTGATTAATATAATCTTTTAATATAATAAACAGAAATAAAGATGCAATAAATTGTTTTTTAAATGGGTAACTATTTGGATTTTTATCCGTTTTTTAGAGTAGAACAGTAATATTAGTTACAAGTTTTATAAGCTGTATTCCTTAATGTTTGTAATGCTTGGGAATGTTTTAGTGTTAAATTACATGGACAAATACAAAATAAAAATAGAGCTTAGTGTAAAAACATCTTGACTGACATAATTTAACAACTTCAATAAGTGGTATTATGCAGAGCTTTGCTTGCTAATTGGCATTAGCAGATCACATGGTTTCTCAATTTTTTAAATAAAAAAATATTGTTAATTGTACTACAATAATATTAATAAAATTATATTAAACAATATATAGTATATATTTATATAGAAGTCAGAAGAAAATATTTTTTAATATAATCGAATCTTCAGATTATATATAAGTAGATAAGTGATGTTAAGCTAACATTAATGAACATTTAGAAATAGTAATGATGTTTGGACATAAACTCTTCCGCTTAAAAAAAAGTAAGCAATATGTTTAATGATGTTTTGGAATAAAAGACAGAAAAGTTTATAAAACTCCAACTCTATTTTAATTTACATAGAATATATTGCATTTTTGGTAAAAAATATGAAAATTATATTTATAATAGTCTTTTTTTAAAAAACTATAGTACATTTTTAAAAAATTTAGATTGTTTCAATTGTTTCTAGTTACTTATATTTCAATATATCCAACTGAGAATGATAAGAGAATCAACAATTATGTTAAATTAATGAATATATTAGTTTTTCGAGATGACAATTTAAAATTCAAATAAAGTTTCAGTATAATTTCAGCTAATTACAAGATTGTTTTAAAATTTTGATTCAATATTATGCTAATTTATTTTATATTTTCATCAATGTAAATTGTTTTTTTCTTACTGTATGACTATTAATATTTCAAGATACTGTAAATTTATGTTCAGAGAAATGTTCACTATTAAAGAAACCAGTCACATAATCTGATCACTTCATTCTAAAATTTTGCTGTAATATTCTAACATAATTTGGTTGTATTTATTTGGTTTTTGATTATAAATAAATATTGATAGAGACTACAATTTAAGCCTTAGAAAACAGGACTTAGTTTGAAATTTTATACATTTATAATACATATTTAAACAACAGTCACAGCAGAATATCTAGTAATAGATTCATTATTAAATCTTTTTAATATGAAAATGCCTACAATTATAGTTTTACTTAAGAAATTTTAATAATATCAAATAACAGTTGATGCTGAATTTTTAATCACTAACTATTGATTAGTAGAAACACTATATTGTAGCTTCATCAAAAAATTAATAATATTTACTCAGTCTGCAAAGGCATTAGAAACTTTAGAGTATTACAGGAAGAATATCCCACAGCTTTTAGTAATCCTAGAGGAAAAAGTAAGCTTTTAAAAATATCTAATGGGTGAAAAAAGTGAAAGGATTTTTACCAAAATCACACTTTTCTTTATTTTGCTGTAATATCCTATAAATACAATTTAGTCAAACCACTTCGAACACTTTTTAGCAAAACTCTTTATTTGTACATACACCTATATTTCGACTTTCCTGCAGTCTTCTTCAAAGACTTACCACATGTATAATACCTTGTAGTATACATGCCATGCGGTAAGGCTCTGAAGAAGACTGCAGGACAGTCGAACCGTAAGTGTATGTACAAATAAAGAGTTTTGCTAAAAAGTGTTTGAAGTAGTTTGGATAAATTGTATTGAATTATGTTTGATATGCTGTATGTAAAATGAAATAAACTTTATAAAGAATTATAACCCTGCATCCGATTTACCCTGTTAATTATTATTTGAATAATTTTGAATTCTTTCATCATAATTTTTTTTTATTAAGTTATCAAGAGTAACCTATATGCAAGACTTAGTATATCATATTTTTCCCTGTTATTATTTAACATATATTTTTAGGAGCAGTAATGAATTTTATCACTTTCCATCTAATGGGATTTATTGCAAGCTTGGATAATCACGGGCCATTAGGTGAAGACGTAAGTGCAATCAAATGCTCAAAACTGATGAACTATTGATAATTTGATGTGAGTCTTTGAATTTGGTTAACATTGCCATTTGTAACCATTGCTTACAATAAATAACTCTAGAGTATAAAAATCTTTACATTCAAAACAATAAATTTATTTTATTTACTTACTGAAATTTACTACTGAATTAAATTTCAGTTATAGAAAAACAAACAGCTTATCTCCATACTTGTTTTAAGTGCAGTAATCTTTTAATGAGAAAAAAATTATTATTAATGCAAATATAAATTATGATCTAAAAATAGAACAAAATTATTTTTTAAAATCTGAAATATTATAGTGTTCAAAATATATTCAGCAAAAATTAAACAAATAGAGAATTGCAATATTTTTAAGTGTTTAAAATTAAAAATTAAATAGTATTTACAGGAAATACTTAAGAATGTATCACTTATATATCATTTTATATACAAATTGTATATTCACATTTATCTGCAAAAAACCTATATAATATTTTATGTTTTTCCATTTATAAAAAAAAATATTTCATGCATTCTTTTTTACTAAAAAATTTTATTCTTATAATTATAATTAATGTTTAGGACCAAATGTGTTAACATTTTCAGAATTAACTACCATAATACTGTGATCAAAATAACAGTTAGGTACCACCCCACACTCCCCAAAGTTATTAATCTACGAATATAATAAGGAATTATAACATTATATGGAACCACTTATAATAAAAATGTAATGTGGCATCACACAGAGAGAATTTTTGTATTAGTAAAAGATAGAATCTTTATTTTAGTAAAAGAAAACAAGATGATAAAGATTCAATAAGGAATCAGAGAGTTAACTTTATGATTTCATATTGTATTTTTATCATTTCTATTTTCAAAAGTACACATTCTTATTATGACACCAGATTGATAGATTTGATAGAAGTGAAAAGAGAAAAACATTTTCAGTATCAGTATATAATGATAAATAAAAGAACTGTTAAATTGTTGTTTTGGATCACAGTATTAGTTAATTCTGATGATAACCAATAAAGTTTGGTCAAAACATGAATTATAATTGAAAGAATCAAATATGTCAATTAAAAATAAAGTAATAAAGATTTCTTACTAGTTTGATTATTTACTTCTATATAACACATATGCACATAATTATATATTCTTGTATATAAAGGATATACTGAAATGTCAGCCATGTAGTTATTATATTTTTACTACACAGAAGCTCCTGGAAATATTATGAATTTATCATTTATCCATGAAAATATTAAAATTAACATATATTTATAAGGATTTGTACATAGGTTATGTAATAGTGCTAATTAATTAATATACTCAAGTTAAATATTTCAATTATTAGAGAAAAAGGTTTACAATTTTAACAATTTCACAATGGTATTTCATTTTAATTTATAACTTGTCAACTAGTATATTAAATTTTATTTTAGTTCCACTGTTAATTATTTGTTTAAATTGTATTAAATGAATTTTTTTCTAATTAAATATATAAGAAAAGCTTACAAAGATTTATTTTTTGAAAATTAATTAAAAAATTAATATTTCATGGTATTTTATTCTAAAAAAAGATATTTTAACTTTCTGATGTAATATAATTGCAACAATTTTTAAAATCATTTGAAAGTTTATCTATTGATTACAATATGCTATGGTATTTACTCATCACAACAATAAAAAATTACTTTAAAAGTTAAAAATATAGTATATAAGATCTTATATAATTAATTTACTTTTGCCAATAAGTAACATTTTTATCTTAGCTTGCCAATGACCATATTTCACAATCAACATAGACCAAGTAACCTTTCAGAAGTATGGCATATAAATTAAATTCTCTCTAAAAATACTCAGTTAAATTTTTTATATTTAAATAATGTTTGAGTTGATACCAAAGAAGCCTTATTTAATAAAACAAAGATTTATATATAGTCAGTTTAAAAAATTTTCAAAGTTATTAAAACAATTGCCAATTAATTCTTGTCTTGTAAAGATAAAATGGAAAGTTGATTGTTTATAGCTGTTGTAACATCTTTGGTGCCTGTTGCTCATATAGCTCGAATTAAATATCTACTTAAAATTTGCTCAATGGTGTAAAAATGATTTATTATTTTTTAGAAGCTTAATTTGGAGCTAATAGTAAAAGAAAAATTTAATGATAAGTGATATGATATATTTAAACAAACAATAAAGTTTTCACTACAAATTACTTTTAAAAAAAATTATTTTTAGTGGCAAGCCGACATCTATTTCAAAAATAAAAAAAAATATTTAAATTTATCGTGTTTACGATATTTATTAGGAATAGAGCTAATAATGTCGCAATCGTCATAGCTGAAAATTAGTACTTTACAGTAATATAATTAATTTAATTTAATTATGCCATAGTATAGCGGTCAAAATCATGTGTAATGCGTAATTTAGTATACTTATTTATATATTTAGTTTAGAATTAAATATTTGTCACTCATGAAGTTAATTTTTCAACTTACGGGGTTTTAATTATATATTTGGCATGTTCTTAAAGTTTCTAATAAACAAAAAGCTTAAAATATTTAAGTTATGCAAAATATTTAAACACTTAGTTTTCGTCTTTAAATAGTTAAGGCAATTTAATAACATGTAGATAGGATGCAAATTTTAATTAGGATTCATTATAAAGACAGTTATTAAAGAACATTAACAAAATATGACATTTGTCATCTCTGATAAACATGTCATACTACTATGTGATCTAATTTTTTTTCTTTTTGAAAACCTAGCATTAGTTAATTCGTTGTTCAAAATAATTTAATACTACCACTTTTATAAATACTGTTTTTCCCTAGAGCAGATGGTGTTTTAATCAATGTTGTATTATTAATATTTCGTTATTATTTTTTAAACTAATCTTCTCGTCTATAAAACTCTGAGAAACACATATGTTTGATTTTGTTAAAAAGTAAGAGCACCTCTAAAATTGTCTTCCCAAACGATCAATTTCATCTATCAAAAAGTCAACATCTTCTTTTGTGACAGCAGCGTTGGAGAATATCATTCGGAAAAAATTTGGTATGTCTCCTAAAGGTTGATAACCAATCATTAATGTTCCATTTTCCATCATTTTTCCTTTAATTTTGGCAGTGAGCTGAAATAATAAGGAAATGATTTCATTATTTTTTTAAAATATGCATTTTTAAAATTAGAAGTAATAGATAATCAAGTTTTTTTTTTAAAAAAAAAATAAAAGTTATTATTTGGATAATAAGTATAATATTTTTTTAAATATAACTAACAATATAACACAAAAAGATTAAGAGTGCTTCAAACAGTTGAGCAGCGATTACGGTAGTAAAAATAAAAAGAACTTGTATATATATAAAGAGAAACAAGTTGATATTATCATATATAGAAGGTACATAATTTTTAATTAGCCTGTCGTCACTATCTTAGTCAAGATATCACTCCGAAAAAAAATGCATTGTTTTTATAGACAAAGCCAGGGATCAGCAACCTTTTAGTAGTGTGCTGCCAAACCTGTGTTACAATGTTATTCCGCGTGCCGTCATGATTTTACCAATCTTATTATATCAAAATTGGTTCAGTTATATTTGGGCTTCAAAGTCATATATAATATTATAGTATATAATATATACTATATTATAGTATATAATATATATTACTATATAATATATACTTTTGAAGTCCATTATAACTGGATTTTATATTATTGGTCATTCATTATTTTAAAATACTTAGAATCATGTGAAAAGTATCTTTTTTAAAATTTGTAATTTTCAACATGCTTATTAAAAATTATATTACACATTATAAATTACAACTTTTTACCTATACAAAATATATAATTTAAATAAGAAAAAAAAAATGAAGAATTGTAATATGATTAGCCAATTTTTTATTGTTAAAATAAATTAATGTGAGCCTTGCCCTTGTACCTCTTTGCTCAATTGCTCAATGTCAGGTATGTAATTGGACACTTTTAGCTTTATGCATGCTTCTGAATGTTCAAGTATTAGGCAACTTCTTTGTGAACTCAAAATATTTTTCATATGTGTGAAAATTTGTTCACATAAGTAAGTTGAATCAAATGCAGAAAGCAGAGCACAAGTAGTTTTTTTCAAAGAATTAAATCTTTCAGGTAATGATATACAACAATTGAGAATGACAGCCGACTTTTCTAGACAGTTCCTTTCAAGAATTTTCGCAATTCTACAAATTTAGTTTTCTACAATTCTGAAGACATTACTTCGATTAATTCCATTTCAAAACTATCAATATCCATCCACTCAAAAAGAGATAAATCAAATGGAGTCATCTTTAAATTAATTAAGTCAGGTTTGATGAGGAAAAAAATATGGGTATGTGTATTTGGAAGTCTTCACATCGTTTGGAAAATTCTCTGAGAACTTCAATGTATTTTTGAAGTTCATCTTTGTTAACGTTAAATTGATTTGCATGAGCTTTTACATTTGGAAAGTACTTGTAGGTGTTAATGGTAATATCATGGCAAAATATATCTAATTTTGATGCAAATCCTTTCCAATAGTCAAAAAGTTCTAGTACTGCTTGACCTTCCCTTGCAAATGCAAGGTTAACTCATTCAGGTATTGAGTTATATCAGTCATAAACAGTCTTCATCATTTATTTCCAGATAGTGTTCTTTTTCACCAAGAAACATCTTGATTTATTTCAGATGTGATACAAACCTATTCAAGACATTACTTTCTAATCCAACAAACATTGCTGTATAGAGGAAGGTCTCTATATGCACTATTCATTTCTTGCAAAAGGGATTTAAATTGCCTATGTCTTAATGAAGAACGAGAAACTATGAAATTAATTATTTTAATAACAGTGTCCATTACAGAATTCAAGCATTGTGATGAGATTTTTGCAACTAAATTTTTCTGGTGTATAATGCAGTGGAAACTCAATATTCAATGTTTAATATGATTTTCAAGAAGTTTAACAAATCCCTTTTCCTTTCCGACCATTGCATGGCTGGCATCAGTTGTAACACTAAACATTTTATTAATGTTAATTTTCTGATTTTCAAAATAATTAAAAAATGCAGTGAAAATATCATGTCCTTTTGTTGTACCAGTAAGAGGAATCAAGCAACACAATTCTTCATAAATATGATTGTTGTCACAATATCATGCAACTATTGCTAGACGCACCACATCATTTACATCAGTGCTTTCATCAACAGCAACAATGAATGCAACAGCTTGTTGTAAACTGGTTTTCTGTTTTGTTGTTACATCTTTGGCCATGTCAGTTATTCTTCTTTGAATTGATCTTGCAGAAGCTAATATTTCTTGAATTCGAGACAGTATCGTTTGTTTATTTGGTACATCACTGAATAAGATTTCAGCACTTTTCAAAAATGTTTCTTTGATGAATTGTCCATCTGTGAAAGTTTTGCCTTTCAAAGCCAGACAATGAGCAATTGTATAACTACATTCAGTGGCTTTATTTTGGGTTCCAATTATTTGACTAAAATAAGTAGTTTGTTTCTTAAAGACAGAAACAGCTCTTTTTATAGCTTCACTTTTCTCATCTGAGTTTTTTAACATGAACATATGTTTAGTTTGATAATGTCTTTGTACACTTGAGGTAAAACACACAATACTTTTACAGCATAATATACACCCAGCACGATCTTTTTGCTGTACAAATCCATATTCATTTTCTTTTGTGGGACGTTTTGGGAATCTCTCAGTCAGTATGCCATGGGAATCTCTTTTTTGAAAGAAGCGCCACCAATGAGCGTCGATTATTTACCATTCTATTATCGAAAACAGCTTTCTAGAATTGATAACGTAATAAGCTTTTTATTTGGATTACGATCTCATTTTTTAATATTGTCAGAAGTAAAATGTGAATATGTAGAATTTATTTTGCTTGCAAACAAAAATATCTTTTAAATGAAGTCAAGTGTATCATTTTCTGATAAATAATGATTTAATTGTAAATTCAATATTGAATGTAAAAAAAAAAAAAGACGCTGTAATTAAAATATATTTTTTTACTATTTCAATTTATTCTGAGTGCCATTGACATGCCAAGCATGGCATGGATGCCATAGGTTGCCGACCCCTGGACTAAGCAATGATTTAACTACAGCGAATTTTATAAAATTTAGCATTTACTCATATATTTTTAAAATGAATCACCTTATAAATTAAACGACTATTCATTTTATATAAAAGTTATTATTGAGTTAAAAGTAATATTATAATTCTTAAAAATTTCTAATTTTTTCATTTTTTAAAAAAAAAAAATCATATTCATAGCCAACAGCAAAATGCTTCAAAATATTAGCCATGTAGGCAACTATATTGCTCCACTCAGATTGCAGAAAAATTAGCATTCAGAAAAGTATCCCATATTATATATAAAAAATTAAATATTAATAAAATCTTTTTAATTATCACATATTTATTATTATTTTTACCAAGTATAGATCTAGTAAAGACAACAAATAGCCTCATTTATTTTAATCGATTATAACTACCATTAAAAGCAAAATGTAGAATTATATGAACATGTAAGATCCATGTAGTAATAGTTTCTAAATGAGATATAATTATTCTTGGCTAAGAAATGAGAAGAAATTCAAATTCTTAGTATATAATAAGTTGGCTAAGTAATACTTTTCTTTTTAATGCTTTGCAAGAATGGAATATTCTGAAAGATCTTAAAAATATTTTAGTTATCTAAATCCTTTTCTTTCTCTCTCTCCTTCTTAATATAAATATATTGTAGAGTAAAACCGAATTATTAAAAAAAAGAGAAATTTTGTTTGTGTGTTGGATTTAATCAGCTTATTATATATTTTTGATTGAAAATCACTGATAGCATATATAATTAAAAATGAATTGGGGATGAAGAGAAAGATTTCTGTTAATTTTAGCTATATATTAGAAATTAACTTCTAACTGTGTGTGTGGGCCTGTATGCATGTGCGGACAATCCAACTTAGATGTCTTCATCCAAGTGAAGGAGATTAATTAATATTTCAAAGTTTAATTAAACCTTTAAACATGACATGATCACATGACACTACTGTATGGAGAGAGTTTTGCCTATTTTAATCAGAGTTTAATTTTATGTAACACAGGTTTTTTTAAAAAAAATTATATATTATTTCTATTTTTGTATGTTAATATTCTAGAAAGAAAAGGAAGAGGGAAAGAAACTCATTAGCAAATATGTAAAATCAAAGAGACTACTAAGGATTATATTTACCCATCAAGCTAGTTTGAATTCAGCTATTAATTAATCATAAGTTGACAGTTTCAAGGTAAAAATATTTCAAACCACCCAGGTGGACAATAGATTCCTTCAATCACATATTATCATTCATAAGGCTAATGTAATTAAAGGACCAGTGATGTCAGTAAAACAAAAATGAATAAATACCAGAGAATGTGTATATTTGTGGATATATGTTATCATATATAGGTGAATTGAGGTGCAGTATTAAAAAAAGATTAAAGGACCACGAATTGTTATATAAGCATGTAAAAAGTAAAAACAATAGAGATTTAATGATTGATTCTTGGATCATGAAAGCACATGTAAATATAAAGTTCTTCATGAAGAGAAAAACCATAATAATAAAAAAATTAAGGAAGCAATTTTAATAAATTGGAATAAAATGAATTTAATTAATAGACAAGCTGCTAACATTAAAATTCAGAATTCATGAAATTTAAGTTGATGATGTTTGCTTTCATTTTTTTTTAATTTAATGGCAGTTGAGGCAAGTTAAGGAATTAACCAAAAATATTTCTGTAGATTAAAATACTGTATATAATAGTTTATTATAATTATATTTATTATTTTTAGTGTTATATATATATATTGTAATGATATATAAATATGTCGTTACATTAATTTAAAATAAAAACTTAAAAGTTCGCAAATAAAAGTAAAAAACTAAACACTAAAATTAAAATGTTTGTTAAACATATATACATTCGCACAGATGCCAAACTTTAAAAATATATTTTTTTAAAAAACAAATAAATAAGTATTTGACCGTACTTTTTTTATAAAAAAAAAAAAGTACAAGATTTAAAAATAAAAACAGGTATTAATTAATTCTTGTAATCTGTAAATGGAAATGATTGTTTATAAATTGTTTGAAAAGCAATCTAGCCTTGGGCTCTTGTATAATTAAAATGATCTGATGAAAGATAGATAAGAAAATAAAGAGAAATTAGCTTGACCAATGGAAGCACCAAGCCTTGGCTCGGACCCTAACGAAAGTGATGGATTAGTGACATTTTGTTGATTGAATCCGTGTGGATAATATAAAAAGGGAAATACAGTTTTTTCGGACAGTTCCAGCGTTGTGTGTTTGAGAGATGTGGTAGGACGCACATACCACACTCTCTATTTAAAAAAGAAAAATGAAAAGACTGTGATACCTTGAACCAGATATTGCCATCTCCAGAACATTATCTTCCAATGGAGGCATTGCAGGAATTAAAAGCAGAAACCTGGACTCTTCTACCGTGAGCTATGAACTTTACAAATTAACAACAACAAAAAAAAGTAATTAAGAACTTTCGTCATTGTTTTTTTTTAAAGATTCAGCTAATTTAAATTTTAAAATGAACTCTTATTTGATTTTCAAATTAATAATTGATTGTTTAAATTTATATAGTTAAGTTTTGCTAAAATCATTTCCATTTTATCATTTTTATTTGTAGTAATATTTATTGTAGAAATTATTAAATGCATTACATTTAAGTTGGGTATAGACGTTGCATAGATTCGTTAGCAGTTGATTATGTTGTGGTTTTCATAGTCGATTGGAATATATAGGTCAACGATGTTAATGTGGGCATCTTACGATGAATGCCATGGGGCCTTGTGTATTCTCTTTTGCAATTGACGTTATCAGATTGACTTTGTATTTTGATAGGTTGTGTTTAATTTGAAATGTTTTTGACCGTGGAATCTGTGCAGCCGATCTATACTCGACATTATAAAACGAATTATATAAAAATAATCTGTGCGAACATATTTAAATGTTAAATTTAAGTCGGGCGTGAATGGCTATATAGTTTTGTAAAGTTATATTAAGGGAGGGTAATCTTAGGTTATTCATTTCGTAGTTGAATTGGTTCAATGGATTGGATATATTTGTGTAATTGTAGATGTAGTATGAGATCCGCTACGGGCAGGATTATATATATACAACCACACACCTTCTGTTTGCCTATGGCTGGGTTTGTAAGATGGCAAAGGACCGCAGTCCATTCCTATGGAGTTTTGTTTATTGTTCTACTCGCCAACAGATGTGACATTCCTGTTGGTGGAGAGACAATGTCTTCTCTAATTCTACTTACTGATCAGATGTACATTCCTGACAGTATAGTATTTTGTGTTGTCGTATTTTCATGCTACATTGAATACATAAATGTATCAGATGGATTGGCACCGGTTTGATTGCGAAATTTGTTGTTTAAGGTTAAATAAGGGAAGAATATTTTCTTTTCAAATGCAGATCTATGTAGTCTATTCATACTCAACTATCTAAATAAAATATTAAACTCATTGAAACTTAGTTAAATGTAAAATTAAAAGTTAATATAAAATTTAAAATGTTGAATTTATTCCTCAAAATTTAAATGTTATTTTATATGTGCGTAAATAAATATTTTTATGTGTTAATTTCTGGAAGTGGCTTTTATTTATTTATATTTAAGATATAAATTAAGATATAGATTTTTATCTCTGCGTCTCCACTGAGCTAGTGATTTGGGCTAACGATCTGAATATTTAAATAAAGTGGAATCTTAACAGTGCGTATCTGCCTACTCTATAAATTTTTCTAAGTTTAAATGCCTAGATGGCGCTCTGTAGAGCAGATATCATAGTTTGTGGTTAGATTCGATCTTCACTTTCATTTCGATCGATATAGTATATATATGTTATACTTAATGTTTTCACGGTTATATGATGTAGATAAATTATAACTTTTTGGGATATACCGTGTCTTATTTTCCATTGAGCACCGATATTTTTACAGAATAGCAACCACCATTTTCAAGATTAACTTTTGAAAGAAAAACCGTTAGATCTTAACAAATAACGTGACTGTGCACGAGATGAGAAATGAGATTCCAGTTCAGCATTCACAATATGAGGCTTATCAAAATGTTTATTTCCCTCAGTATTTTTACCTGTTAATTTTAAGTTAATATTGGATAAAAAAAGAGGTTTCCACATAGCTGGAATACGTTGTGCTTCATCAGTTCTATTTAAACCAGTAGGTCTCTTTAATATTTCAATTGACTCTCTCATGGTTCTTAAATCATATCTTTCCAAATTAGCAAGTATTTTTGTATTGTCAAAATTAGGTTTGTGACCAGTTTCTAAATAATGGGAAGTAAAAACTGATGTGCTAATTTTTTGTTGAAAAGCATTTTTATGTTCCTTAATTCTGACATTAATTCATCTATTAGACTGACCCATGTAGCCTCTTGAGCACTGGAAACATGGAATTTCATAAACTCCTTGGTGTTCCAAAAGTATTCTGTCTTTAGGTTTATACAAAAAATCACCAAATTTTTTTGCCAGTAGAAAAAGTGGTCTTTATATTAAAACAAGATAGTCTTCTACTGATTTTATCAGTAACCCCCCAATGTAAGGCAAAATTACTCTATTAAAAGAGGAATTATCAATTCTATCCTCTTTTTTCTTTTTAGTATTAATGTTATATAAAGCCTTACATATGATGTTTTTATTATAATTATTAGAAAGCAGAATACTTTTTGTAAGTTTTATTTCTTGAGAAAGATGTTCTCTATCAGATAAATTATAAGCTCTAGTGAAAAAATTTTTAGCTACAGAAAAAATTTGTGCAGGATGATGATGAGAATTAAAATCAAGATCTCTGTTTGTATGAGTGGATTTTCTGTAAACCGATATTGACAATGTTTCATCACATTTTCTTGCAATTAAAACATTCAGAAAAGAAAGTGATCTGTTACATATATATATATATATATATATCACATCACTGCAGGCTAAATATATACTAAAATGTGTTAAAATTTTTGTTAGATTATGATAAATATATTTCTCTATTATTATTAAACTACAAAATCTCAAGCTAAATGTTTTAATAATTATGGTTAAAATAATTTAGTTGGCCTATTTAACTCTTAGTTACTAAAGAAATACTTAGATTGTTTAATATTTGCTTCATTTAGTAATTTGAATGTAAAAAAGTTAATTTAAAACTTGCTATGTTTTCTAAATAAATGCAATAGATAAAGTTTATTTTGTATAAAAGTGGTTATTTAATTTAGTAAAGATTTTCATTTGTTAATTTTTAAAATAAATGATTCTAAAATAGTAATTCATAAAATGTTAGTTTATATAAGAGTGTTTAAAATCAAAATCTAAAGATGTTAAGTTTAAACCTAAATAATTGGGATAAATTTCAATTTAAATAAGTTTCTACTTCAATAAGTATTAGTAATTAATTTAGCTTCATTTGTTTTAAAGTCTGGGTTATATTTAGTGAACTTGTTTGTGTGTGAATTAATTGGGCATCCATGTGAATAATTGGAAGTTTAAAAGATTATTAAAAGTAAATAATTTCTATCAGAGTCAAATAAATAATTTATTTAATAATTAAATAAAGTTATTAAAATTAATTATATGGTAATTTTTCAATTCAGATGTCATATGCTGAGACTGTCTTGATTGAGTTAAAATTTCAAGGTTAAATCAATTAAAAAATTAAAAATTATGCTAGTAATTTAGATATCCTACCTCCCTATTTAAATTGAGTCATTGAATAATATCACATTATATGAAATGCAATAGAAATTTTGATGTGCATGTATGTATAAAAGGAACACACACATTATTATAAAGCACACTTCACTATATTTTTAAATTAATTGGTTTTGTTTAATTTTTTTTTTTCACATTTTTTAAATCAGTTTAAATGTGCAAAATTATATTTTTTATCATTTCCATGGATAAGTAGAAAGTAAGAAATTATCCATTACAGTACTACCCTATGATAATGTTTAATTGACTTATCAAGCAGTAATCTTAATAATTGTTTAAGAAAGCCAGTGGAAAACTGACTGCATATTAGGAAGCATATTGAAAATGTATGTTTATTTTATTATTCTGAAACATTAGTGAAATTCGAATTTTAGTTGTAAAAATTACCTTCAACAATTTAAGTAATCTGCTAATTCATTATTCCAAAATAGTTTTAATTATTAATGAAAGATTTATTATATGTTTGATAAAACTTTCACCTAAAAGATAAGTAATTAATGAATGATCTCTAAAAAACTATCACTCTTAATTTATTTTAAAGATACTTAATAGAAGTTATTATCTTTGTGTCAAGTTAAAAATATGATGAGGGTGAATTATTATAAAAGCACTAAATGTACTAAGAATAGAAGAAATTGTAATAATTTGGAATCATATTATCAACGTATAATGAAAGAAAGTCATAAGAATCATCCTTTTTAATAAAAGACTATTTGTTTTTCTACAATAGATAAGTTAATTTGAATTGATAATTACTCATTCCAGTTCATCTATCTATTCATTTAGAATATTTTTCTAAATTGATTTGCTGTTTTTGTGAAGTATATTACTTCACATTAAAAAAAGAAAGAAAATAAATTTAGACTGACATCATATTTAATATTATAAAATATGTAAACCTATGATATGGAAATTTATAAAAAACTTTTCTTAATTAATATCCTCTTTCTATTCATTTCTCCTCCAATTTGTATTATAATTAGGAATGTTGTTATAAAAGAACCATATATTGTATAAAGTATTTACTCTTAACTCTTGTCAATTTTAAATTTGTTAAATTTGATATTGTTAATATTTTTTAATAAAAAAATTCCTACTCAAGATCTTCCTAAATGTATTCACTATCTGTCTCAATAAAAGACTATATTGTATATTTTAAAAGAAAATACAAAAAGGACTTGAATGAAAAAAGATAGTTTTCATTATAAATGGAAAAAAAAACTCTACTGTCTAATTTGAAGAATGGTAAAACAAATAGAATATATATATTATAATGGTCAGATATGTTAGAGTCTTACCGTATCTGCCATACAGGGTACCACCAGGCATTTGAACCTCAAAAATTTATAAAGTAGGCAGATACGTAAGTTAAGAAAAAAAATTTATATATATTTTATTCCGACTGTCAGCCCAAGTCACTAGCTCATGGAGTAGCAGAGATTTAAAACATTTTTATAAGTTTTAATAAAGATTTATATTATCAATATATATTAATATTTAAAACAATAAAATAAACCACTACCAGTAATTAACACACAAACATTTATTAATGCACATATAGATAAAATTGAGGAATAAATTTATTATTTTAGGTTGGTTATTAATTTAATTTTTAAATTTGGCTTTTTAGTTTGAACAATCCACACAGATTTGTTTAATAATATTTTTAAGAGTGTCAAGTATGAATAAACTACATAGATTGCATTTGAAAAGAAAATATTCTATCCCTTATTTAACCTTAGGCCAAAAGTTCACAGTCAAACCGACGTCAATCCATCTGATACATCGATGTATTCAATGCAGCATGAAATACGATAGCACAAATACCATACTGTCAGGAATGTACATCTGAACAGCATGGTTAAAGAAGACATTAACTCTTGTCCAGTACAGGAATGCTACATCTGTCTGGCAAGAAGAACAATAAAAAAACTCCATAAGAAGGGACTGCATTTTCCATTTACTACCACCTTCCATAGGCAAAAAAAGGGTGTGTGGCATATAATGCGATCCTGCAAGTAGCAGACTGCATACTACATTTACTAATTACACCGATATATCCAATCCATTGACTCAATCTAACCACAAAACAAATAACTTAAGATTAACCCTCCCTTAATTAATTAATATAACTTTACAAATCTATATAGCCATTCATGCCCAACTTAAATTTAACATTTATATAAATTCACACAGATAAATTTTATAAAACTTTGTTTTTTAATGTTGAGTATAGATCGGCTATATAGATTACATGGTTAAAAACATTTCAAAATAAACATAAACAATCAAAATATAAAGTCATTGATGGACTTGCAGAGGAAAATTTACAAGAAACCCAATGGCATTCATCATAAGGTGCTGCATTGACACCAATAACTTAAAAGACATCCGAATAAATACATTTTAGATACTCAACATAAGGTATCATTATTTACCGAACGTCTATATATTTTAATCAAATATGAAAATAAAAACATAATTAAACGTTAACAAATCTATGCAAGCATCTATACCCAACTTAAATTTAATACATTTAAATAATTTATACAATAAATATTAAAAAAAAAATGGAAATGATTTTTAGCAAACTCAAATGTATAAAAATTAAACGTTAATAATAATTTGAAAACTTAAAAAGTCAGATAAAAGTTCATTTTAAAATTGAGGTTAGCTGAATATTAAAAGCTTGTCAAATCTTTAAAGTTCTTAATTACTTTTAGTAAATTTTTTCCGTTTATATCTTACAGTAAAAGAGCTCCCGGTTCCTGGTGTCAATTTCCACAAAGTCTTTATTTGAAGACTGGTCTATCTGAAGGTGGCCTTAGCTGGAACAATCCTGGTATTACAGTCATTTCATTTGAAATAAGTGAGAGAGGGTGACAAGTGTGTCTTATCGCCCTTCTCACAAAATCAAGCTGAAACTGTTCTTGTATTCAATATTTTTTTCTTTTATACCAATCGTCTGGATTCACTGAACAATGGTTTCCTGTTCCAAATTTTCGTTATGGTCCGAGCCTTCATTGCTGCTTCTATTGGACATCTAATTTATTTTTGTTCTCTTATCTATATTTCATCTGACTTTTTTTTATATAAGAGCCCCAAGGGCTAGTTTGATTTTCATTTCATTTATAAAACAATCATTTCCATTTACTAAAATATTTTATCTTTAGATCTTATACTTTTTTATAAAAAAAGTATGAAGATTGTCTATCTTAATATATATCTGAGCACTTATAGTATATATGTGTGGGAGATGATAATCTGGACCAACTGGTGATTGCTGGTTTAGCATGAAATACGTATATTGGTGATTATTTATATTTTCAGCATATATGTGCTTGAGTGTATCAGTGTTATTGGATAGAGTGGAGAGTGATGGGTTGTCTGAAAGTCTGTACTCATATACCCTATATATTATAGTTTGTTTAATAATATTATTATTTATATTTTCAAAATTTTTCTGGATTATTGGATTTCCATAAAAGTGTCCTTTGTTATCCAATATCCTATGCTTTGTTCTTTCTGCAATATAATATCCCTGAGGTAAAGATTTAGATCAAGATTTACTTCAAATTAAAATTAAAATATTATTTTATTCTTATTAATAGATTTTACTATTATTATTCTTACATATTTAGTTGGAATATTATGCTAGCTTTATTTAAATAGGATTATTATTGTTAGTCATAGAAATATGATTATAATTCTCAACGGGTTGGAATTCAATGGTATTTCTATGCAGTCAAATATGTTTCTTTGATATTTATTTGACTTTAAGGCAGTCTATGCCCCTTAGTATGGAAACAGAGTCTCATAATTAAATTTATTATCATTTATATATTATTATTCTGAGTTAGGCAATTATTCATTAATAAGTATTTATTTGTTAAAGCAGTTTTGAGATTAGTAGTTACTACTACTACTACTACTACTATTATTATTATTATTATTATTATTATTATTATTATTATTATTATTATTATTATTATTATTATTATTATTATTATTATTATTTGATTATTGCTTTACCCACTTGGTAGTCTCACTGCTTATCTTCATTACTTTTTCTTGAAGTCTTTTCAGCATGTTACAATATATATATATATTTGGGTATATTTAAAATCATTTGTAATTATAATTTATATAATATATTATTCTTAATATTATTTATGATCTTATAAGTATATTTATGATGATATATACCCAAGAAATGAAATTGGATAAGAAAGATATGGTAAAAAGTTTATTTTATAAATTCTTTTGTCATTATTTGGAGTTCTTACATTTGTTGTTTCAAATTAAATAAATGAATATAAACAAAGGCAAAACTCTCCATACAGTAGTGCCACCTGTGCTAACCAGAGTAATCAATGGATGCCAGAAGGCTTGTGCATAAAATCCCTATCTAGTGCCTACTCATCCAATATCCCCAGACTAGTTTCTGGCTTGTGGCCATCATCAGTGAGGAGCCTTGGATCTGAGAGCACTGCACCTAGATCTTAGGATCTAATGCAACCCTTCTACTTTACTACAAAACTATGAGAATGAAATTGAAAACACAAAAATATTTTCAATCTAAGCTCAATAACTTATATAGTCACATGGGTCTGAACTCAATTCAACACCCATACATTTTGGTGTCTTTGGCTCTTAAACAACCATAGCCACCACTATCCTATTAGGCGGGATTGGTGTTAATCCACTAAACATCACATGATCACCATCTCATACTAGCACATAATTGTTGTAAACAAAGGCAAAACTCTCCATACAGTAGTGCCACCCTGTGCTAACCAGAGTAATCAATGGATGCCAGAAGGCTTGTGCATAAAATCCCTATCTAGTGCATTCTCATCCAATATCCCCAGACTAGTTTCTGGTTTATGACCATCATCAGAGAGCATTTCTCCTAGATCTTAGAATCTAATGCAACCCTCCAGAAACCACCTTTTAACTCTACTTCTCAAACACAAAAATATTTTCAATCTAAGCTCAATAGCTTATATAGTCATATGGGTCTGAACTCAATTCAGCACCCATACATTTTGGTGTCTTTGGCTCTTAAACAACCATAGACACCACTATCCTATTAGGCAGGATTGGTGTTAATCCACTAAACATCACACGATCACCATCTCATACTAGCACATAATTGTTGTAAACAAATGCAAAACTCTCCATACAGGAGTGCCACCCTGTGCTAACCAGAGTAATCAATGGATGCCAGAAGGCTTGTGCATAAAATTCCTATCTAGTGCCTACTCATGCAATATCCCCAGACTAGTTTCTGGCTTATGACCATCATCAGTGAGGAGCCTTGGATCTAAGAGCACTGCACCTAGATCTTAGAATCTAATGCAACCCTCCAGCAGCCACCTTTTAACTCTACTTTACTACAAAACTATGAGAATGAAATTGTAAACACAAAAATATTTTCAATCTATGCTCAATAGCTTATATAGTCATATGGGTCTGAACTCAATTCAGCTCCCATGCATTTTGGTGTCTTTGGCTCTTAAACAACCATAGACACCACTATCCTATTGGGTAGGATTGGTGTTAATCCACTAAACATCACATGATGACCATCTCATACTAGCACATAATTGTTGTAAACAAAGGCAAAACTCTCCTTACAGTAGTGCCACACTGTGCTAACCAGAGTAATCAATGGTTGTTTAAGAGCCAAAGACACCAAAATGTATGGGTGCTGAATTGAGTTCAGACCCATATGACTATATAACTTATTGAGCTTATATTGAAAATATTTTTGTAATTAAATTTCATTCTCATAGTTTTGTAGTAAAGTAGAGTTAAAAGGTGGCTGCTGGAGGGTTGCATTAGATCCTAAGATCTAGGTGCAGTGCTCTCAGATCCAAGGCTCCTCACTGATGATGGCCACAAGCCAAAAACTAGTCGGGGGATATTGGATGAGTAGCACTAGATAGGGAATTTATGCACAACCCTTCTGGAATCCATTGATTACTCTGGTTAGCACAGGGTGGCACTACTGTATGGAGAGTTTTGCCTTTGTTTACAACAATTATGTGCTAGTATGAGATGGTGATCATGAGATGTTTAAATGAATATACTCAGTATATAACAGCCATTTTATATATTGGATATAGGTATTTAAATGAAAGTGTTACAGACATTGGTGTTTGTGTTTTGTAGATAGCTTATAAAATTTTAATGTTATCATTATTATGCAATGACAGTTTCATCAGTGTACACATAGTATTAGACTGAATGGATGCATTGTATGCCTTTGTATGTGCATGTGAGATGTTTAATTATTTATTTATTCATTATTAGTGTTAAGTCCATGCCTTATACTTTTAATGGTATTCCTTTAGAAAATTTTAGATGGATATTACAATTTTTTTTATATGTACTTAGCCTCTTCATGAATGAAAGCATGGCTTGCTTATTTATCAGCACTGCCTGCACAGAGTTACTGGGTGCCTATTCTTATTTTGCTAATTCATATTTTCATTATCCACTTTGCCTAGAATTTTAATATTAAAATTTATTTTAGTGTGTTATTATATTTAATGGCATGTTGATATTTATAATATATCATTAGCTCCACTACAATTTTAAATTTAAAATATATTGCAAGTATTGAGGGTATTTATTTCTTTGCTCCATCTTAGGTGTTATTAGTGTTATATCATTGTATTATTTATCTTGTATAATATTTGTTGTTATCTTTCTAAAACCTATAAAAGAGTCTCCACACTGATTTTCTACTCAGTTTTAGTTATGTAAAGTTTATAATAGCTTATTGGTGGCCTGAATATAAATATATAGATGTATTGTTTTTATTCTGGGGATATAATGTTTAACTAAAGTCTGTATTAGATAGATGGGAGAACTTTGGAGTAATGATAATTATTTCTATTATAAATTTTTTAGGAATGCTTTAGGGAAAGATACAGATATAGGTAAAATTTATTTTAAATGTTTATTATAAATAAATATTTTATTGTATAGACTTTGTTATACATGCTGTAAATAAATATTTTTTGCTATTAATTAAATAGAATTCTGTTTCATTATCATCATGATATTATTGCATCATCATATTTGTTACTCAGAAAATCCACTTTAATAAATTTTTCACTATTAATTATGTTTTGAGGGTACACTTTAATGATCACCTAGAATTTATTTATCTATGTAAAATATGAAATGTATTATGTAATGGTTATATTGCTATGTGTATTTGAATTTTGTAGATCTGATGAAGACTCCAAGATACAGTCAAAACTGTAATAATAATAAAAAGTTTTTGCTGAAAAAAGTGTAAGAAGAATTATTTGAACTGCAATATTATGTGCTTTACTTATTGCTCATTTTACCTTCACATTATAATCTATTTATTTTCAAATTTATTCATGCATTTCGCTTATTGTTCATTTTACCTGCATTATCAGAAAATAAATACTGTTATTTATTTTATTTCAAATGCATTTTTAATGTAGTTGGTAGAATAAAATATATTCTTACTGCCTGCTGCATTATTCCATGTTATTGCTTATTAAAAGTTGTATTAAAAGATAATTGGTAGAAATGAAATAGTTACATTTGAAGAACTGTAAAATATTTAGAAATGTTTTATTTTGCTAGCCATATATTATTTAAGTATTTCAATACTCTATTATCATATAGTTTCATTAAAAGACTAATGTTAAGGATAAAAATAAGAGAAGAATATAAAATGTTTATGGTATAACTTAAATAACAGTTATCACATTTTAACAGTTTGAAGTATGTTGCTTTTAGCTTTTTTCTTATTCCAAGTGCATATTTGAATTTAAACCCTAAGATAAAGACATTTTAGAATCCAAGATGAGATTTTTAAAAACTGTAAAAGAACCTGTATTTTAAATAAAGTAAAAATAAAATCTGATATAAGATATAATATAAGAATCTTATACACCTGGGTCTCTTTTTACGTGGACTTATTTAACATGATTTTGAAGTTACACGATTCGTGTTTCACCGGAAGTCGATTTCCAATAATGCACTATTACCATATATATATTAATTTATTTAAGTGTTAATGAAGTAAAATCTTAACTATTTAAATAATAAATTTTGTGCACTTATGTTATATTGAAAGTAATAGCACATTATTGGAATTCGACTTTCATCTTAGTAATTTCAATATTTTCAGTGCTTTATAATAGTAAGATTTTATGCAATAATGAATTTAAAATCATGATTTCCACATTTTATATATACACATATTAAATTTTACAAGATTATAATGTAAATTTGTTTAAACATTGTGCGTGTTAATTTTGCATTTTAAATCACATTCTGTTTTTGCTTTTTAAAAAAGAACGTAATCAATTATTATTTTCTTATTAATAACACTAATCATTAATGTGCTCTTAAATTCCAATGAGAGCTAAATGGTTGTATGTCTGGATATCGCAAGCTTTGTAAACAATTAATAAAATCATCATCTCAAAGATTAATCACTAATTACGTTGTCACCAGAAAATCATAATAATTAAAACGTGTATAAAAAAATGTAAATTACTGTACTGTAAATTATGCATAAAAATATATTATTTTGAATAAAATTAAATATTATAGTTAAAAAAAGTTTGTCTTGTATCAATTTTTTTCAAATTTGAAATTTTTTATTAGTCATATTTTATTTCCTTATTTTTTTTTTTTGCGCAAATTTTAAAGTAATTTTACATGGTGCTTTGCTTTTATGTGAATTTTGAAAAATTACAGACTGCATCTTTTTTTCTTTTTCAATGTAAGTTACATCTATTTTTGCGTGATTTTGTTTGTGCGTGTTTTCTGAGGAACCTATCTATCACGTAAAATGAGACCCAGATGTACATTAATAATTATAATTAATTATTACATTGTCTATAAGAGAACTCATACTTTGTGGAAAATCTATAGGTATTATGGTGCCCATGTGACCTAGCTTTTGTTCCAACACTTTTTGAGTGACAGTGTCTGGTACCATTTGGTGGATTACAGAATATAACAAATTAAAAATAATTAATATTTTCATATTTGAAAGTTTATATGCACATGACTTTATTATTTTAAAATTAATTTTTAGCAGATAAAAAAAGTACAAACATGTTAGCAATTTTGTCATGTATATATATAATATTATAATTCGATTATATAATTGAATATTTATAAATACAGTAATCAGATCTAATTTAAAAATTTTATCCACTTAGGAGCACTTTAGACTATCCTAATATACAAATACAAATATGATTTAATTAACAGGCAGGCAGCAAATGTTAAGATCATGGAATTGTGGGAAGGTTAGTCTTTCAAAGTGTTAGTTGACAAAGACTACGAGGATAGTCGAAAGCGCTCCTAAGTGGATAAAATTTTAAAAATATATCTGATTATTGTATTTATAAATATTCAATTATATGATTAAATATATGTGTGTGTATGTAAATTATATATGCCTATTTTTAATAATTGATATTTATTACTGTTTATTTTTAATGCACATGCAATAATTTATCTCAAAATTATTTTTGGTTTTGTTAGAGAAAGTTATAGATCTTACATGTATCCAATATATATTTTAGCAAGAGAGATTAGAAAATGTGTTTTTATGTTTAGATTAGTGGTGACTTAAAATACTGTAGATAATATTTTTTTTAACAAAATTATAATTATCTTGGGAAAGGAATGAACCTATTGTCAGAAATTTAATTTTAAGATTTATCTATTGAAATTTGGCAATTTAGAAATAAATACAAAATTAATCATTTTAAAAATGTTTACATTTTTACATTTAAAGCAAAATTAAATTTCATTTTATAATAATGAGTACATTTTTTTCAGGTTTATTGCATTCTATGTTATGTTATCTTTATGACAATATATATTATAATTGCATAAAATAAACTGAAAATGTTATGAAAATTGTAACTTAAACTAAATCCGAAAAATACAATATGGCTTTAGGGGGGGGGGGCAAAAATTATTACAATTGGGCATAAACAATTTTTGAATAAAAGTAAAGCAACTGACAAAGAAATTAATTAATATATAGAAATATATTTTGAAATCTGTCTTAAAGTTTGTAAAAGGAGAAATGAAAAGTTAATACAAAAGAACTTTCAAATGGATTTTGAAAGAAGATAGGATAATGTTTCTTTATTACAAAAATATTTATTTACAATTTACAGAAATTAATAGTAACTGAATTTGTAAAATAAAATAAGTAAAATATGAAAATATTTTATTTTGTATATTAAAAAATGATATGAATATGATTTTAAAGTGATTTAACATTTGTCTATTTATGTATTGTTAAAATAGAATAATATTGGTCTTGGTATGTTTAAAACAAATTCATTTAAGACATTTTTTTTATGAATCTTTTTTTAATTTCAATTTTCCTCCAGTGTTTCAACCATATTGTATGATTATTGTTAAAGATTACATATACATATGTGTGTGTGTGTGTGTTTACAAAAAAATCTACAAGACATTCCAAAACAACATAATAAAAATATTTTTTTCACATAAATTATTTTTTTCTATTTTTATTTTTTGGCTTACTTCTTGCTTACTATCATATGTGTCTATTTCCATATATATATTATGACCTTCCAGGTTGGTACCAGGAAGAAATGTGGGAAGTTCACATTTGTACTAATAATGGCTAAAAATAATTATTTTAGAAAAATGAATTGTGATATAATTTACTATTTAAAATTATCTTTTAAATAAAATTTAACTTTAATTGGGTGTACCAGTTGATAAAATTTTAGGTTATATATGTGCAGTAGTGAAAGAGGAAGATAAACAACATCAGGGATGTTAGTATGAGAATAAAATTAATAGGAAAGCTGTAGTAGGTATTATTCAGTGGTTTTCTAACTTATTATCTGCTCCAATCCAAGATGTAACTTGTATATGTGGGTGTACGTTCATTTTACATCATCTTACACTTTGTTCAACTTTTATAAAATTACTTATAATGTCCAAATTATAATAGCAAAATTTACATGCAAAGCAAAACAGATACACACATATATCATTAATTAGAATGATTTTTATATATATTTTATTTATTATTTACTAACTATGTATTATTTAAAATCTCATATTTAAAATTGTAAAGGTTATTTGTTTATTATTGGGTAACATTTGTAAGTTAATATTAATATTTTTTTTTTCCTTTTGTTCCAATATTTTATTATTAACATTTTATAAGTAAGAACATTTTGGCATGTTTCCAAATTCATAATAATAAAAAAAGGGCATGAGAGAGCTTGGACAAGAAAGAGTTGGATAAGAGATTCTAAGGAAGAAGGTAAAAAAAAAGGTTATAAAAAAATAGAATAACTATCTCTCTAAAAAAAAAAAACAGTAAAATAAGTAAAATAACATCGTGAAAAATTACTACTGTTCTTGTGGATGGATTACCTCTTATATTTATTGTAATAATACTATACATGGAAGAATAAACTCTCAAGGTTCTAGCTCTGGCTTTTTATCAACTGACGGTTTAAGTTTGCTGTATTCAAAATGCATGGATATTATGTAAGATTATTATTTATAGTTTATTTTAAAGTATTACCATAAATAAATAATATCGAAATGATAAAAGTATTAAAAATGAAGCTAACTAAAAATTTGTTATTAAACGCTATTGTCAGATGCTTTATATGTGTTCTCAGTTTAAAAAAATTTCTATTTATATTATGAAAGAATTTATCTATTTTAACTCTCTTATCAGGAGAATAGTTTTATATTCCAAATAACTTTACCATTCGCACATATAAAAAAACAATGAATAATTAAATGCATAACTTAACAGTATTTAATGATTAATTATCACAATGTATACAAGCAAAAATAAATTAATGATAATGATTAATACAAATTATAGTAAGTACTAAAAGCTAAAGGAATAAAGTCATAAACTTTTATCAGGATTATTTTATGAATCGGAGATTTAGTTTCTTGTAGTTAATAAATAATTCCATTGCACACCAATGATGTTTCTTATGTTTGCTAGGGGATTATAAAATATCAGAAACTATCCAGCTCTTGTCAGATTATATTTCAACCGATAGGAGCAACGTTTTTTTTTTCCTTTTTAATGTGTAATTCATTGTTATTGTTTGGAAGCAATGTATATTTTTGTTCAAACTTCAATTTAAAAAAAAAAAAACTCAACATTTAATGATTAAATATTGATAGGTATTTCTTCTTAATGCTTATATTATATATATGTTAAGCTAATGTAACTTACTATTGTTGTAATAGGACAACATATTATCTTATATGATTTAGAAATCATATTATATATAATCCTATATTCGAGTGTGTGTGCACTGTTATAAATTATTATTATTATTATTATTTTCAAAATTGTATTTTATTTTATTTCAATTTCATTGGTGCAATTTGTTAAAAAAAATAGAGAAAATCTTGTCTGTTTATAAATTTGTTTATGTAGGAAATACGTTAGGTATATTTGGATGTAGAAATGGTCAAGGGATGATTGTATTACATGGATTGAGTTATACTCTCCTGATTATTTGCTTATTAAATCATGGGTGGTTGGTATACTTACTTATTTTAGAACATATTGCTGAAATAGTTGTATTTCTTTTTCTTTTAAATGAAGTGGCAAATGCTCAGTTATTAATAATAAGTCGGCTAAGTTCTGTAGCCTTTATGTCTTAAAGTTAGTGGATGTTAGATTAATGAGTTAAGGTTGAGTTTGGATATGTTAATTAACCCTCACACATATAGATGCGAATGTTTAGTTATTATTATTTCCCTCCCTTTTGTCATTTGGATGTAGTGATCGTTAGATAGTATATACTGATTATATCAGATAAGTGTTTTAGAGATGTTTATAATATGTTTTGAAAAGATCATTAGTTTAATGATTAACTTGTTGCACCATTCATTCTGTAAATAAGCTAGTAAAAGTATGATTTATAAATGCATTATATTTGTATTGTTATAAAGGCACACAAACTCAAAAATATGATTAATAAAGAAATAGTGGAGAAAACCATTTCTAAAATTAATGGTTACAAATAGATATTAAATCATATTACATATCTTATTAATATCCTATTCCTTTTCATTGTTAACAATTCATCCTTCAGTATGAATGAAATATTAGTTTGAGAGAAAGTTTATTTTATATAATAAAAAGGAAAGCAATAGTAGAATTATCATTTAAATTGATATAATAAATATTAATTAATTTGTGTTCCTATAAGAGAAGTATTATAATTACTAGCAAGGTGTATAAAATAATATTTTTTTGTTATTTTGTCTTTTATTTATAATAAATGTTTTATTAAAGTAATATCCTATATGAGTTGTTTATTATATACATTCGATTGTCCATTTCCATGCACACATTTGATCAACATAAATATAGCTATAGAATATATAGATTTGCCAGTATAGATCACTCACTTAGACAGTTTAAAGGTAACAGATCTTAATATTGCAGTGTCAAAAATATGTTTTACTTTGCTTAGAATAGATGATGATGTGGGCAAAAAGTACCCGATCCTCATCACTGTTTGTACTATACTGAATGCAATAATTATCAATTTCATAATAGTTCTTATAATTAAATAGATGCTTGGAATATAATTGGATTAACATTATGGAATTGTAGTTTATGAATGTTTATATCATCCTCATTGGTATTCAATATGACTACCATATCTTATAACCTCAACTGAGATAAGCCAAGGAATAATAACTGCTTAAGAATTTTATCAATATAAAGAAAAATAATTTCAATTATAAATTTATTCTATCTTGTATAGAATTGGCACCTGGCCAGTTAATTGTACATAAAGTGATATAAGTGAAGAACACAGAGGTTACAATATATATATATTTTAACAATCGGGGGAGAAGGAGACTTAACGTAATCTGCACTACAGGGTGCCACTAGGCATTTGAACCTAGAAAATTTATATAGCAGGCAGGTACATTAAGTTTAAAAACATTTTTTAATTTTAATTTATATATTTGGATTCCGATCGTTTGCCCAAGGTCACTAGCTCATAGAGTAGCAGAGATTTTAAACATTTATAAGTTTCAATAGATTTCTATTCTCAAAGTATATATTAAATATTTAGAACAATAAAATAAAAGAAGCCACTGCCAGTAATTAATACACAAATAGATTTTTATTAACGCACATTTAAAATTGAGGAATAAATTTATTTTTAGATTTTAACATTAATATTTTTTTTTAAAATTTAAATTACTATTTTAAATAGATCGCACAGATGGATATTTAAATTATATTTTACTTTAGCATGTCGAGCATAGTTAGTCTACATAGATTTTTTTTTTCACTTAAAAACTTATCAAAACATTCATTCAATCTCAGACTAAAAGTTCGTAGTCAACCCAATGCCTGCTTCCAGATATATAGTCACAATCAATGCAATATGAAGATGCTAGAATAAAACCACGCAGACAGGAATGTGCATCTGATAGCGTGATATTATTTGAAGGAAATGATCCATGTCTAGAACAGGAAAGTGCATCTGTCAGACTAAGGAATCATGTATATATATATTTTTTTAAAGAGTGCTACGTATGGGGGGAGAGTGGTCTTTCTGCTGACTTATAAATCCCTGTCCCTAGAGCTAAAAGGGGTTAATGGTGCAGAAAATAGATCTGTAACCATTGCAACAGTATGACTGCCTCTTTGGAGTCATGCATTCAGGTGGGCACATTGCCCTGTATGATAAACATGCTTCACATTACATTAATATAAACGTCTATATCTCTCTCCACTAGCACTGACACAACCACGAAACAAATAGCCTGAAATTAAAATCCCTTAAATTAAACATAAATGAATTTAAACATAGTTATTAATCTTTATCCATGCAGCTATCTACACCCAACTTTAAATTTAAAACATTTTAGTTAAAACATAATACACACACAAAAAAAAAAGAAATGGAAATGATTGCTTAAACATCTACATAAAAAATATCAATAATTGAATTGGCATTCTTTAAGTCAGATAAGAGTTCTTATTTTCAGTTATTAATTACTTGCAATTTTAGGAAAGTTCTTATTAGATAGACACAATAGTTCATACTTTACGGATTTAATAGATTGAGAAGTCCATCTTCGTGATCACTTTCGTAGATTTTGTCCTTCTTTGAAATGAAACTGCGACTTGCCATGCATTTGGTCAGGAACTGTCATCCAGAGGCCTCAGCTGGTTGTCCGGAAAATTAAATTTATTGCAGACTTCCACATCGTGAAAATCTGCAATATAGCTAGTTATAATGATCTATTCATAGTCCACTCTAAGATCACAATTATAATAATAATTTGGCTTTTATATTTTTATTAGTCTCTTATCATTAGATCTTGAGATTCAATGAGCAAGACATCACTAATCCTCTGGTGTTTCAATCACGGTCTGTGCTGACATTTCTAGTGTTTGTATTGGTCATTTAATTTCTTTGTATTCTCTTATGTGACCATTTAATTTATTTTAAATGCCTCAAGGGCTGGTTTGCTTTTGAACAATCATTTAATTAATAAGACAATCATTTCCATTTTCTAAGATTATAGAAATCAACATTATTTCTATTTTCAAAAATATCAAATCTTTATATCTTTACTTTTTTTACAAAAAAATTACTTTCAAATATTTTTATTTTTTAAAAGTTTTTAAAGTTGTCCATCATGCGATCTATATATACGTTAAACAGTTTTTAAATTTCAGTTTTTAAGTTAAGTTTTTTTCTTTTTAATAAATCAATTTTTATTTATGATCTTTTATTTTAATTTTAAAATAATGTGACGGGATATTATATTCCATTACAATATATATATATATATATATATATATATATATATATATATATATATATATATATATATATATAAACCTGAATAGGCATCAGAAAACAATTTTAATTAAATAGCAGTACTGTATCAGTAACAGCTGTTTGCATCTAACTAAAAAAATGAAATAACATGAAATTAAAAAAAAATTTTCATTAATAATTTAAAGCTCTGCTTTAAAAGCACTTGCAAGTATTATCTGAAAGTTTTGAGATATTTACTATTTTACTTTAGTGAGTATTTAAGGATAGAAAGGGGGGGGTAGTTTGTCACAGAAATTATTAGTGTATAGTTTAAGTTGATCCAAGTTTGTCTTATTTGTCTGTAAGAGAGTGTTGATATTTGTTTTAGTGATTTTCTGACTTAATTGCTTTTTATACTTCAATCCATAGTGTAATTAATGCAATATATTTGACTCATGGTCATAAAAATATTTCAATCAGATTAATTTAGTACTTGTAGTACAGCAAATGTGTGTACATGTATGTTTGTGCCATCTTTCAACTCCATTTTTCATTCATGTACTTTATTAAACTACTGAATATCATGTTTCACAGTAAAATATTTAATTTCATAATCAATAGCTTGGATAACCAGTTAAAACACATTTTAAATGAATTAATAGGTCAGTGGACCAGTGAATTGTCAAATAGACATATACACTATCATTTATTTTATTTGCTGAAATAATTATTTTTTTTTTGTTGATTCTTTAGTAATGTAGAATATTTTATTATTGGTTCAATTTAGTTAATATATACATCTTTTTAAGATAAAAAATGATTTTTTCTTTTCTTTTCTTTTTCAAGACAAAAAATATTGCATATTTGTAACTAATTATCTCAGTGCAATGGGAGGAGTAACTTCTGTTTTTAGAGTTGACTTGGATTGGTGGAAGAAATAGATGGTTAAGAAATAATCAGGTATAAAAGGGGGATACTTTTACAAAAAAGTTGGCTTTTCTCTTATTACAACAGTTCTTTCTCCAAAAGGGTTTTTTATTACTACAATTTTTTCCCTACAAATTGGTTCTTCCATAATTTAAACTCAAACATACAAAATTTTATTAATTTTCTGGATGAAAATAGTTAAGAAATTCTTCTTGGAAAGTGAAGACTAATATGGAGACATAAACAGCTTTAAAACAAGGTATATCTTCTCTACTTCCAATTGGCTAATTTAGATTTAAAATCCTTATTTGGGATGCATATGTGTGTCTATGTTATAAATTTGCTTTGTCTAAATTTAATTTCTAATATTAAGAAAACAATTGATATGTGTGTCTATATTTCAAAATTGATTTGCCTAAATTTAATCTCTAATATTAAAGAAACAATTAATATATGTGTTTATATTTCAAAATTGATTCACCTAAATTTAATCTCCAATATTAAAGAAACAATTGATATGTGTGTCTATATTTCAAAATTGATTTGCCTAAATTTAATCTGTAATATTAAAGAAATAACTGGAACGTGTGAATTTTGCTATTATTCTGGAAAGTTTATGCTGGACATTTTCATAAAACATTTCAAAGACTGTATTAATAATTTATACTAGCTATAAAATAGTAAAGTTTAAACAAAAGGATGTGTGCATATAACTTATTACAATATGCTTTATTATTATTATTAACAAAAAATATACTTAACCATTTGCATCTTTAGAATTAAGGAATGGAATGCATGACACATATAATTAATGAATCAATAACTTTTATTTGAATATGCTTATAACTGAATGAGTGGGAGAGCATGAACACTGTGTGAATATTTTTATTTTATTGTTCTCCTCATTTGCAGTTGATTTGCTATTAAGATATACTATCAATAAACTTATATATGCTGAAGTGGATAATATGAATTAATCAGCTGTGTTTGATGGATAACTGTTGATGATTCAGCATGTGTCTTGATGAATGTCATGAATTAAATCATAAATTATTACTAAACATATGCAGTAATAAATATTTATTTGCCATTATTAAATGTTTCATGTGATATTGCCAGCAGTTTCATTAGCTACTGCTAAAAACCTTTGAAATGCTCTAAATTGAACCCAATGCATATTATTATCTCCCTGCAGGCAATTATTATGTGTTTACTAATACATATTATTTTATAATTATCAATTTTGTACACGACCAAGATGTGTTATTTATGGACTATGTAAATGGACTTTTATATTCCAGCTAAAGAAGATTAATGATTATTTTTTTGTTAGAATATGATAGAATAGGTAGACCAATTATTTGTTTTATATATTTTTATTATTATTTAATTCTTATTTCTTTCTTTAAGAATGTCTTGGAAAAGTATAATATGGAGAAATATTGTACAGGGTAATTAATTATTATTTTAATATAATTTTATCATATACTTATATTTCTATATGTGTATGTTGACAATAGAGGTATCTGTTTGTTGTTCGGAAACTAACAGTTAATTTAGAATGACTTATTTTAAAATTGGTTGCAGATGGTGGTATGTGGCAAAAGAAGTAGAAGAACTAGGGATTTATTTAAGAGTGAAGAGAGCATTTATGATATATATTGTGTTACAGGGATTGAGAGAACTCTCCCTCAGTTTATTGAAGTATTTGTCATGAGTGGATTATATTTTCCAGATTGAGTAATTGCATTTTATGATGATAATAGTATGTAAAGTAAAGTAGTGTATTTCCCTTGTTTTTCAGTGATGAGAAAAAATCCACACCAGCATTTAAGCCTCAGAATTAGGCTAGGGAGTCACTGTGTTTTGCCATTTAAATTATTAGAGTTAAGTAAGTCTTTTTGTCTTTCATGTACTCATTTGGAATGTTTTTTTATCATTTTACTCATAGCCAAATGTAATGTAGTTTGCTAATAAAAAAAGAAAATAAAGACAGAATTGTCTTCTTTTACAAAACAACTAAAGTAGGATTAGTGTTAAAGCTTGGTTGGTCATGGCATCATCCATATTATGGTACTGTATCTCAATTTCATAAGTAAACCAATTGGATATAGCCATGTTAACTATTTTATAACAAGTAGCACAATTCAGATGCATGTATAAAATACCATTATTTCTGAAGGTATGGAGAAAAACTATCATTGATTTGTAAGTCTTAAATCAATATTTCAAGTCATATCATACTAATTATTTTAAGTGTTATATCATCAACTCTCAGAATGATTCATCCACTTTTGAATGGGCAAGCAAAAGGAAAGAAAGTGTAGCTAATTAATAAAATTATTTAATTGATTTATGAAGGATAGCTTGACCTCTTACTCATATATTTAAACCCTATCATATTATTGTGATGTTTGACCACCCCAATGTTGATTTAGTTAGCAGAATGTTGGAGTTAGCTAAGAGCACGTGTGTATTTTAAGTAAAAATACCAAGAAGTTTAGTTTCATATTTTATTAGTTTAGTGATAGTGTTTATAAATGTTTCTTTTTCATAAGCATATCGTTGACTGATAGCTTGTGTATATTAGAAATAAAATACAAAAAAAGTTTAATTTCATATTTAATTATCCCAGTGTAGTGTTTATAATGTTCTTTTCACAAGCTTATCAGAATTGACTGAGAGCTGGTATATGTTGAAATAAAATAGCAGAAAGTTTATTTTAATGTTATTTATTCTCATGTAAACTTTTCAATCATTGATATTGGACCTATCCAAAATGCATACATGTGTAAATTAGAAATGCAAAATGTTTGTTTAGTTATATCTTGTAATAAATGTTTTATTTATTTAAAAACTTTGTTCAGAGTTATTCTTTGGCATGCATTCACGTTTTATGTTTCCACACATGCACATACACACTTACATATTCAATATGATATGATTGCACTATTCCATAAATTTAATGATGAATATGTTCAGATCTGATGAGAGTGTTTTCTTGATCCAAACAGTCTATGAAGTGCTTGACTAATTTATGATTCTCTAGAAATTTTATTACTCAGTTATCATTTAGATGATGAATTGAAATCAAAATGCATCTTATTTCTTTCATTGTCTAGCTACTACTATTTTATTGGAATAATGTTTAATTTATGTCATTACTTTTATGATGGGAATTAATAGTTATTGTAAGGTAAAAATCTAAAATTAAACCATATAATAAATTCCCTGAAATATTCCTTTGTTATTTTAGATCAGACATTAATTTAGTTATTTATTTTAAATTACTGTACAATAAAAGTTAAGTAGTGTTATATTTTATTTTGTATTTAATTTTAACTTACCATACAGTAGAGTAAATTAGTACTGCATCTTTATTTTATTAGTTTAATTCTATCACAGTAAAGGTTGTTTGATGCATTTAGACAATGGGAGGAGATGAGGTTGAACTATAATTTCTAAATCCAAATGGTGGAACTTTACCAATTTTAATTATTTATTTATTTTAAAACGTAATAGATATTTTACTCCTATTAATTCATAATGTTTCCTCATGTTTAGAATGCATTTTACACCTTGTAGATCTCTGTAGCCCATACTGAGCTAAGTTATGGTAGGACAGCATTATAACAGTTTCAATAATAATTCAAAGCAAGATCAGACTAGTAGTTTATTCAATGATCAATAGAATTAGCACACCAGGTATTTATTGATAAGAAGTGTTGGGGAAAGGTTACAATATATATATATATATATATATAAATACAGTAAAATTTACATAAATTATATTATTTTTAGAAGTACTTTCAACTATACATTTTGTAGTCTTTATCAACTATATAACATTGAATAATCAAAATGAGATAACCTTTAAAATACCCATAGTTCAATTCAGATTTCCCACAATTCTGTTATCTTAACATTTGATGACTGGCGATTCAATAACATTTGATGATTTCTTGAAATCAACATAGCCTCTTTTATTTTATGTTTATTATGACAACGTTCAATTTGAATAATTTCCATATTTTTATAATCAAATTTAAATCCATATTGACAAAATTTATTAGGATCAAATATAACTGATGATGAGTGTTTATTTACATCTATTCCAGATTGTTTCTCTTTTTGAATTCTATTATATAAAAGCATATGCTCTTTTATTCTCTTCTCAAATATACATTTAGATTCACCGATGTATTGTAAGCCACATCCACACACACACACACATATAATGTTTTTTTTATATATTTATTTACTTTTTAAATAAAATATTTACCAAGAATTATAATAATTCTTCTATAATTATATCAGATTACTAGAAGGGAGAGTAGTTATAATAATTGAAGGTTATTGTACATAAAAACTATATATATATATATATGTATATATAAGGTAAATGTAGACATATAAAATTGAATAAAAAATTTATTTGAAAAAATTTTTATTATGTTGTTTTTTAAAAATTCTTTGTAGATTTTTTGTAATCTTATATTTATATATATGCTTATAATTTACTTAGTGCTGGACCTTTATGCAAAGATTTACAATATTATCATCAATTTGTATCCACTAATTGATTTAAATTGATTGTTCATTATAACAATCTTAAAAATAATTAAAAAAAAATTGTAGCCATTTTGAAAGATTGATGATGGCATAGGATAGTTATTAAAACTATGCTACTTAAATGCAAAATAGTGACATTCATACTGAAATTATACAGCATAGTTTATTCATATTACATAATAAAGTACACAATAATAGGGTATTGTAGACAATATTTTGATTATAAACTTAAAATATAATTAATGAATGTACAATACAGAATTTTATTTAATTTTTATCCAGTGTCCTTGCAAGACAATGAGTGTTTCATTAATGATATACCTAGAGCAAAGATTTTCATTATTAATGACTATAAAACCAAAAAAAAAGTTTCATTCAGTGTAATAAATAATTAAAACCATATTTTGATGACATACAACAACCAAAATATATTAATACAGTATGAAATTTTAAAATGTGTATATTAATTAAAAAATTGTACACTGTATTTATTCACATTTATAAAATAAAATTATTGTAAATGGTACTTTGCTTGTAGTAAAAATTATAATCATTGTATTGTAATTTAATTATCATAATTGTAATGTAAAAAGGATTTTATGGATTTTGTAATTAATAATCAACTTTATTTGATCAAAAGGTACTAAATCTAAATTAAAAATAACATTTAATCTACTTTCTCAATTATAAAACATCTTGTAATTTATTTCAGAATGGCAGACATTATTGGAAATGAATAAAATATACAAACAAAAAAATGAAAAATTTATTCAGCATAAAACAAAAATAAAATTTGATCATATAATGTTAATATTTAATTTTAAATTTTGTAAAAATATTCAGTCAATTTTGAATTAAAAACATTATGAATTGTAATTTCAGTCAAATCAAACATTATATTGAAAATGTATTTAATGTGAGCATGATTTCATGCATTATGTAATTAAAAATAAATTTTGATGATGAAAGTGCAATATAAATAAATTGAAAATTCATAACTTTAATATTTATTCAAATAGTCTATATCTCTGCCATCACAAGTATTACACTATTCAAAAAATTTGTAAATCATTTCAACTAAAATAACTTCTGCACTTCTTATAGTGAAAAAAGGCCGCAGCTTTATTTAGATCTGCATAATACTTATTATAAAAAAATCTTTAAATATTCATTAAAATATGCAAACACAGAATGCATTAAATACAATCTTTTTATTTTTTAATATGGCAAAATTTTTATTTTACTTTTTTAAATTAACTGCATGAATAGTGTAATATACGGTTCTATAATTTACCCACTCTCACACTGTTAATAAATAATAAGTGTTTATGGTCACAACAGTACAGTTAAAGGAGATATTATTAAACATTGCTTTTCTAATTTTAAATAATTTCATATGAAAACTATATGACTATGAATTTATTTACTAAGGCAATAAACCTAAAGCATGTGCGGTTGAAAATGCGAAGGTAGGGACCTCTACAGGTCTTAACCACAAGCTTATGCATTGGAAGAAAAGAGGAGAACCCTTCTTTACTTCAACCTACTTTCTATATAAATAGGTGATGCTGAAGTGGTTAGATCTGAGAGTGTGAAGCTATTCAATACTTCATTGATTAATTCCATGATTCCTATTATATATTAGTACTCACGAAATCTTTTGATTTACAATGAGTCAATGGAAAGATCTTATAGTTAGAAATGTATTGTGATAATTTAAAGTTGTAATTATAAATTTATTTAACGCACATTGAATTTAATAAAAATGAAACTTCACTACAGGCATTTTTTTAATGAAATGATTAACAATTTTGTCGGAGAATAGAAAAACTTGTTGAACTATTTCCATCATCTATCAGTAAATGTTGAATGTATAGAAAATTTTAAACTTCATTTGAACTTTTCAAATACAAACAACTTGTTAGTAATAACACAGAAATAGAGTATTTGTGATATAATTGATAGCCAGTTTGTCTATTTGTGTGTTATTACTAACAAATTGTTTGTATTTGAAAAGTTTAAATAAATTTTAAAATTTTCTATACATTCAAGGAAATAGTCCAACATATTATCACATACAGATACATTTTCAATTGGAATCATAGCAACAACTAATACTTCTGAACACCATATCACTTCTTCAATCTATAAATCAAAGAATTATCACAGCATTCAAGATATATTAACTTCAACAAGTAATTTAGCATTTATAAGAAATTGATGATGATAATATTGAAGAGCTTTTGCAATCACATATAGAAGAATTTAAATAACCAGGAATTAATACAACTAGATGAAAAAAGAAAAATAATCAAACCTGTAAAAAAAAAAACATGGATAAAAAAAAAAACTGAAAAAAAACAACTGATTTTATATGATGAGTCTACGATAGAATTTTCAAAGGATCTGACCTCAACTTAGAATTTCCATCAAATCTAAAAATGGCTTAAATCAACAAATGAGGTCTTATATTATGTTATACAAATAGAAAATCAAAGAAGCAAGACAACCATTCATTTTAAAAAAAATTTCCTAGAGATACTCAAGAATCAGCACCTGGTGTATTCCTCCAAAATAATTATGAATATTAAATGATTGCAAAAGACAATGATAGACCATTAGAATGAGTAAATGATGATTCAAAAAACTGGATGAAGTTGAATGCTGAATGAATAGATTATAAGAAAGAACAACTTTAAAATAGACCAATTCTAAATAATAATAAAAAGTTATTTTTATTTATTTCGTTAATCTGAATTAAATCAGAGATTTTTTATTTTAAGATGGAAAAGTGAAAGATAGGTTCAAATACCAATAATATGCTATATAGAGTAGAGAAGGTGTCAGATTTTCAATTAATCAATAAAAAGAGAAAATAAGGCATTATATGAAATTAAAACATACAGATATAAGCATATAGTTGTTATATTAGTATAAATGTTACATTCGAATCCCAATATTTAGGCGCTTGAATAAAAAAATGTATACTAAAAAAGCATAAAACAAATATATAAATTAATAATATTTTATTTTAATCTAGTTTCAAAATTTTAAGTTTTATTGAAAATGGATTTTATATGCTAATAGTTTGATGATTGATAGATGAAAACGGAATTATAATCTAATTAATCAAAAATTCAGACCCGCATTAGAAGCACTGATGCTTGCAAGCTGTTACCAAAGTTGTGGAATAATCTTGAAGGGAGAGACTTTCTGAATATAAAAACAGCAAAAGATTTATTGATAGTGACTCATTACATCTTGCGTCTGTACCTCCTTTTTCTCTCACCTACTTAAACAATTCGTGCTTCTTCTTTATTATAACACAGTTCAATTAGTGAACTTTAAAATAGACCTTTATTAAGGGTAGCAGGCTTGCATAAATATTTATGTCTTTACGCAAAGAATTCGAGATATATATCTTTATACACACAATATTGTACATATTAGTTCTACCATAAATTAAATACTCGAAATAAATATTTACTTGTAATTTTTTATTTTATGTGTTTGCATATACATATATATCACTTTCAATTTATAACCTTTTATATATATAGCAACATGCAATTGATGTGTATTTACTAAGATTTTTGATTATACATCTCTATTTGCAAGAGAACTTAGCAGTTACATCTAAGTATCATATAAGTTTGCAGCCTCTCTTTGAAAGTTACCGAGACTTAAAAACTTGCGGCTAATGAGAGTATATAACAATATCATCTCTCTCTGAAGATGCATTATAATTTATGGTCTCGCATTATCCTTTATTCGGCCGCTAATCACAAATAGATTTTAATTGCTAAAATATTATTTTAAAAATAAAAATAAATTGAGTTAAGCTGGTTCAAATAAATAAATGGTAAATTTAAGTTTAATAACTCAAACATGTATAAAATACACACATTCAGTTTCATGTATACGCACTAGCTTTGTTTAAGTAAACGATTTTTATATCAGTATCCATAAATAAAAGAAGCTTAATATTAAATATAAAAAGAAACAAAATTATCAATCATGGATTTAAATATCAGTAATTTACCATCGATATGTAAAAGTTTTCAATAATTTTCAATTTAAATATATTACATAATATTCACAACAGACTTTTTTTTTTATGATTTATTTCATAATCTATATTTCTACTTTTAAATTATTCTTGTTGTCGACAGTAAGAATTTCATAGAACTTTTATAGATAGGATTAAGTAACCTGTTTAAATTTTGTTACACAAATTTACTTCTTAATATTTTAATTTTAACATTGCATTCAGTTTAAGTAACTCAAGTTATATAATGAATTATTAAAAGTTTTTAATTTTTTTTCTCAATCTCTACTAGTTGTCATCAGATATTTACAAGATTTTTACTCTTATTCATATAAATTAAAAATGCACTATAGATTATTCTCTTAAAACCATTCATTGCACATGCATCTAAAGCACAAACTAAAATAGTTTATAATAAGCAAGAAAATAGCATTTAAAGAAGCACTTTAAATACATAATGTAAATGCTGAGAAAGTAATTCTGTTGAACCAGCATGACTCATCGCCAACAAATGGCACAGCATGTACTCTTACTGCAATCACATCATCCCAAATCAAATTGCTTCAGCTGAAAAATAAAATCCAGTCTCACAATTTTTTTATAGGTGGATATTTGTATTACATATTTGTTACTGATAAAAAACTTTAAACAACAAGAAAATAAATTCAGTTCATCTGTGTCCATTTATATATTTTCTGTTAGAAATTTAATGGGAATGCTCTGCGCACTTTGATACTGGTAATGGAATTTTTGTCTGGAATACTCAGAACTAAAAATTACTTCTGCTTTTAGTTAGTATCCAAGATAATTCATATATCAGGGAATAGCCATGAAAGTTGAAAATAAAAACTTTCTAAATACATTCATTATTAATTTAGATTATTTCATAAACAGTAATAGCCAAAACTATTTGAGACAAAAATATAATTACTAATTAATATAATATTAAATTGCAGTGCCTGTTTTTATTGATATTTTGATTTGTTACATTATATTGGAAAAAAATATTTCTAAAAATACACAGAGTATTTCCATTAAATTTTTAACATATAAATCTATAAACCTGTGAAATTCTTCTATTTAATATATATATATATATATATATATTGTAATGGTAAATTGGTTGAAACAAATATATTCAAATATTTAACAGTAAATTTTGATTGCAAATAAATATTTGTGTTAAATGAAAGTTGAATGGCTAATAAAATTGAAATAAAAATGATGATACAATCAAAATATATAAGAATATTAACCAATGTAAAGAAGATAATGATGATGATTTATAACCTAGATCAGAAGGTTTAAACTAATTACAAGTCCTCCCAAAAGTATAGTTTTAGTTTGTTTTTCTAGTTTCACTAATAAAAAAGTGAAACTTTAAGATGCCAAACCTTCTGAATAGAAAATTTACATTTGGAAAACGTATTTACATTCAGTCATCATCATTTACAAATTATTACTGCCATCCCCTGCATATCCCCCAACAGATTGCATGATTTCTCAGAATTGTGGATTTTACTAGCATATTGAATTTTAAAAGCAAAATGATGGACTGAGTTTGATAAGCAAACACTGTAATGGTAAGAACTCATATGCCTTGTTAACATGTTGAAAAATTCCACCACCATATTCGAAGAGCAGTACAACAGGTGGGTTCAGGGCCTGTGATACCGTATTTGAACATAGTCATTTCATTCACAACAAAACCCACATGACAATGCGTCTACCATAACAATAGCAATATTTTTCTATGCCTGGTGGTCAGGTAAACAAGAGACTCTAATTAATTATTTAATATTATGAACTACTGCTATATACTTAATACTAGTTGATAATGAAATGCGACATTAATTTTATTATTAAATTAAGCAGACACGCAAACATAGAAATAGATATATATAAATATTTCATGATGATTAATTAATATACATGTAAATATATTACGCTATCAGGGTATCATATTTAATCATATCCCATGCCTCACATTTAAGTTGCAAATGTTATGAGATTACACAACAAGATCGTATGATGAGTGCATTTGTCAACGTGGCTATCATTCCTTACTTTCTTAATATTAATATACTCTAATAAATTATTAATAGATTAGCTGATGTGGAGGAGTGAAATTAGATTGAGCATAGACATTCATAATCATTATTAAAGCAACCTGCGATAGTTTGGATGCTGCCAAGCTATAAGAGTTGGCTTTCTAAGAGTATAACTGCTGAGAAATGCTGGAGGCAAGTGGGACAACCAAACATCGGGTCGGAGCCCTTAGAAATGGTCACAAGTGTGGTATTGGTATGAGGTCATAGCCTTTCCATCCCTGACCATGTGACAAGGTAGTTACTATTGGAGTGGTGAGAAAGATGGCCAAACATTGGGTTGGAGCCCTTAGGAGTGGTCACGAGTGCAGTGTCAGTATGAGGTCATATCCTTTCCATCCCCAACTGCATGACAAGGTTAGTTGCTATTGGAGTCATTTTGTATGCCCTTTGATTAGGAGAACTAAACATTTACAGTACCTCTATTTCATTTCTGAGGTTTAAATTTAAGTCGATAAACCAGCGCAGTTCATACATATAATGCAAACACATTTATCTACTCTATGCTTTGATAATATAAATATAAAATCCACCTCCAATCCCTACATGACTAAGCAAACGATTTACTGTTTACTAACCCCCCCTCTTTTTTCATAAAATAATACTGCTATATTTTAAGACTTAACGAAGTAACATTAAAATGAATGGTCGCCAAGTAGCTAATACACTATATTAATAATTCTAAGATCTCATCTTCATAATACATATTGAATTTAATTTTATAATTTCTGAGCTGAGTGTTTATTTGAAGGATATGTTTTTTTTAGTTAAATTTAAAGTCACGCAAAAGAGGAGCAACTCTTCTGCGAATATATGGGGAGAAAACATCAGCTCGAAAATCACGTAGGCATGAAATATAATATTTAACTAATACAAATAAAGATTAATTAAAATATGATTATTTACAGATAATTACAGATCTACATTAAAGTTTAGTTGAAGTTGCACTACATTAGGAATTTGAAAGATGAAATTTAAAAGGTACATTAGGAAATCTATAATTAACTTTAGAGTTCAAAAACAGTCTTTAGTCTTGGGTATCATGTTACCTTTGATTCATCGAATGTGTGCACACTTGTTTGGATAGTCCGAGGTTTCTGGTTTAACAGAAGTTACATTTAGAAAAATATTTAGACATAGGCAGCAGTATCAGTTTAGGTTTATCTCATTTTATGGGAAGCTCCATGTTTCCATAGCCACAGTCCGAAGAAGTGCAGCAGTCACCCTTACACTTTGCACATTGTTAGATTTAAATTTGGAATGGGATAAGAAACAAGCAACAGCAATAGTATATTTTGAATTTTAACAATTATGAATTACCAGTCATGTTCATCACAAGAATTATTATGTGCCTATAAGCAATCAGTCTGTTGCTTTTATTCCTTTTTTTCTTTATCTTTAGGATCCATCAAACAACTGCATCATCCATCCAAGCGGTCTCTCTGGTCTGTGCTATATCCCTTTAGGTCACTGATGCATTAGTGGTACAGGTTGAAATTTCAATCTGACCACTTTTTAAAATTTACCTTTTTACATGACGTAATTTAGAAAAGCTTTTGACAAACCCTTTTTTATATAATTGTAAGTTTGGAAATACTTTTTAGCTCTGTCATCTTTTCCCCCTCCCACTATGATTTGTACTCTAATTAGTAGGGGAATTTCTATTTTTAAATATCTTTACTTTACAATTTAAAAGAACTTTTTAGATTTATAATTTAAGTATTACCTGAATTTGACCTAAATAATAACAAATATGTTTACGTTTAAAATATAATTATTAGTTTATTTTATAAATTAAAATATTACTTAAATGATCACATTTAAGATTAATATGATTATTTAATTTTATACAAAATCAAGCACGGCAGATTAATAATACTCTGCAGTGCGTTATTTTTAATATAAAGACTATATCAGAGAGTGTGGGCATATATGACATTTGAAATAATTGTACATATATTGCATATTATTATGCACCAAATCCAATATTCATGGTCAGAATCCATGTAAACTTATAATAATGGGTGAGAGGTAGAATGATGACAGAACTAAGGTGAAACTAAGATTTGGTTTTAAATCTTATAGTTTCAACACAAACTAATGGACTAATAAAAATAAAAACTTAAATCAGATTCCTAAAAAAAGTGGATTTTATTATTTAATTAATTAAAGATGCAATAAAACATTCTTTTATTTATTTATTACTTATAATCAAGTCTTTTAATTAGTGTTTAACAATTTTCTCCAATAAAGTGTTTTGTTTTACATCACGTCAAATTATTTTCTTAATTAAACTTATTATTATTGTTATTTTATTTATTTAAAATGTTGTCATTCTTTATTCTTAATAAATTAATTATATATTTTGTTAATTATCTGGTCTTTGTTGTTAATTAGTTAATACTAATCATCTATTAATTTTATAAATAAATATGGTCATGTGATTTATAATTAATATACGTTATTATTAATAGGCGTACTGCTTTATAAAAAAATGTTCATTATTTTTATACACTTAAATCATCTTCACTTTAATATTTAATTGCTTAAGATATAAAGTAAGTAGAATAAAATACCCTTTGCTATTTAATCATATCAATAATAGCAATTTATATTTTTAAATATTAAACATTTTAAGAATAGCATTTACTATATTTTAATCTTATAACTTAACTCTGAGATAACTTTAAATCGAATTTATGTAACATGAAAGCTTAGAAAAAAATTGCTAGCCCAAATATATAGATGTTATAGGATTTATTTATTCTTAGAAATCTCCAGTTATATTTTAAATTATAGTAGAACCTGGAGATATTATTGTGATTAGATATCAATATCTGTATAGTGCTTTAAAATAAATATTTATTTATTACAAAGAGACTAATTGTAAGGGATTTGATCATATATTTTCAAGCTCCCTTTAGCTAATCAATTTAATTCATTCAACTGATACACATGACCACGCACACATGAAAAAGATAAATGATCTCCAATATAATATTTTGTGCTGAATCAGCACTCATCAGTTGGTCCGGATGATCATCTTCCACACACACATATATAATCAGTGCTCAGTTTATATCAAGATAGCAAATCTTTAAACTTTAATTGACAGGTTTCAATCTACCCCAGCCTTCAATTCTTCAGTCATCCATACCATTAAAAATATGATGATGAAATGTTCAAATCCCTTGTTGATGCCAATATTATTGTCATGTCCATGTTGACTTTAGTCTATCTGGTATAAACTGAATACTGATTATATATATGTGTGTGGTAGATGTTAATTTGAACCAACTGATGAGTGTTGTTTCAGTACAAAATATGTACATGTAGATCTTTTTTTCCTTACATATATGTGGTCATGTGTATTGGTTGTATAAGATATATTGAATAGTTGAAGGGAGACTGAAAATCTATGTTCAAATCCCCTATCATTAAATTTAAACTCCAAGTGTATGAATTATGCTTGTATTTCTAGTATAAAGAGTCCAATAAAGTGGCCATTCAAGTTTTTAAAAGGTTAAACTGGACTCTATTTGATAAGTAAATGGTATGTCTCCATTATCATACTTTTGATCTGTTACAATTTGGCACTACAAATGCATGGCTGAGGATATTTGATCAGAATAAATGACATGATGCTGTAATAGAAAAGTAATCTAGTTATAATTTAATATACAATAAATTGATTATTGAAACTATAAAATTAATAAATGTATTTTCTTTTTTTAATTCAGTTAAAATTTTGATGGTGCCTTAGATGATGATGATAATAATGATTATTTTGTAATTTTTATAATAATTAATAAATGTAAAATTTAAATATTATCTTGGAGCTTTGATAATTGCAATATATGGTGTTTAATGTGAATATTTTTGAAGAGATATAGAATTCCATAATAGTAATAATATTAGGTAATTTTGTTTCTGTAATATTCACATTGATATTAAAAATGTTAGTGTTTATTTAATTATTTATATTATAATTGTTTATTATTACATGCTTGTTTATTATCCTTATTTAAAAGTATAAGTTTTTACTAACATTTATCTTTAAATATGAATAATGCAAATGATATACTTTTGAGTGGCTCTGAAAGTATGATGGACCAAAGTTTTACACAACTAATTATACAGATGCTTAAAAGAATTAAATAAATCAGATGCTTTTTGATGATTCTGATGCTAAATATAATGCTTCTCAAGTTGATTTAAAAGAATTTAATGGAAAATTTGATGAATTCAAAGCTGATTCAGTTGCTCAATACAAAACATCTAAATATGACTAAAAAAATTAGGAAGAAATTAAAAGAATTTAAGATAAATTGTGAACAATCTAGAATAGATTTTCATATAAAATTAAATAAAATAAAGACTAATATTGATGCTTATAAAATTGATTTGGATATTAAATTTAATAAGTGAGAAGAGAAATTTGATGAATCTATTCACTAATAGAAAGATCAATTAAAAGTTATAAATAACATATTAGATAATATGGAAATTAAATCTAATAATTTTTTTGATGAATTCAAAGCTAATATTGAATTTAGATTCAGTGAATTAAAGTAAAACAATAAAATTTTAAAAGAAATAATAGAAGTATATCAAAATAATTTTAGAATAGGAATAAAGAAAGTAAATAAAATTTTTCAAATCAAAACTAAAATAGAGTTAGGTGGCATAAAAAGAGAAATTGGAGAAATAAGTAAATCAGAGTTAAAAGAAATTAATAAATCTCAAACTATATCTGGAAGAGAGATTAAAAAGTTACAGAAAGATATAAAAGAAATAAATAAAAAATACAAAAGCTGGCTTGAACAGGTATATAAAAGCAATCCAAATAGATCCAAGGTGTTTGAGAATTTTAAAAGAGAAATAGAAAGTAAACAACAAAACTATCTAGATGGAACAGAAGAAATATGTAAAGAAAGTAGTAGAACAAATAAATATAAATGATCAAATTCAAGAATTAAAACAAAAAATTGATGAACTACAAGTTGTTAATAATAATAAACACACATTGGTATTCTAAATAAATCAAATTTGATATGTGTTTACTTAATAAAATTAATAATTATTAATGAGTTGTCTTTTACATAATTGCTATAAAGATATGCAAATATATTTTAGACAATTATTTAGTAGTTTAATTAATATTTTATTATTTCTTAAGTAATAACACAGAACAATTTTACTATTTATACATGATGCTAACATTTAGTTATAATTGTCAATCATTTAAAACATTTAAATCAAATTTACAACTAATTAATTTTATTATACTGTATTTACAGTTTAATTAATGATAAAATTTAAAAACAACAATTTTTATTATAATTAATAAAAAATATATCAGTGAAGAAATTTATGGTATCATTTTATTTTAAGTTAAATTACTTAATGAATAAAAATGCTTACCACTCCTAACTTTTTTTGCCGCTCAGGTCCTTGTGGCATGTTACGACAACTGGGGGGAATGTACCAGAAGCATACATTAGTGCACTCAGGCTAAAAGAAATATGTTTAAAACTTTATATATATATAATATTTAAATACATGTATATTTTCTATACTAAACTTAATGTAATTAGAAAGACTTGAACTCAGACCTTCAAACTCCTCCTAGTTATCCATTTTTATACAAGCGATATACACAATCAAATGAGCACTTTTTACATGTATGTGGTCATGTGTATTGGTTGTATAAGATGGAATAGATAACTGTGAAGAGCTTGAAAGTTTGATTTAAAGTTCTTCTAATATATATATATATATATATTATATATATATATATATATATATATATATATATATATATATAATTTTAACATGTCATAAATAATATAATTGATACAATAATTTAAATAAAATTTTGTATAATGGATGAATAGAAAGTTGGCTAGCTCTCTATCATGATTTATTACTCCACTGACAAAAATCACCACTCTTTGAATTTTTATATAATGGAGTCAAGATGTACACAGTCTCAGTGACTATTAATTCATTTAATCATGAATAAAAATTATATAATAAAAACAATTAAAAATTAATAAAGAAATTTAAATTTTCAGCATATTATCAGTTAGATATTGTATTTTTAGAGCATAACAAATTTTGGTAATAGTATGAATACTGAACCCTACCACTCAATGGCATCGTTTTTCACAAAACACACATCAATATACCATTTTATCTGCCTTAATTTATGGCTGACACTACAATAGGTGTTTTTTGAGCTGTATCAGGCCACCTGAGAGTGATGTATTCTACAATTACATAATGAAATACTATAGCCATTACATTGTGACAGTATTCATCAAGTGAGCACTCTTGAACTCTCACTATGGTCTGATTTAATGGTGGCTGTATTTGAAAAAGATGAAACTCTGCAAAAATTCATTGCCAAAAATTTTTTAGAAAGTATAGTGGAATTAGTAGTATTCCATATTAAAAATTGTCATGTCATCACACACGCTTCTCTACACTTTTGAACTGCACACAACTTGAAAAGGTTCTTCTTTTCAGCAGAGTTGTTTCTGATTTTGTGTGCAAATGCCTGTTTACATGTGATTCCATGTGAGAACTGTAAAGGAAGTTGGTTTGAGGGTTCCAAAATCCCGTTACTTACAGCTTTGAGGCTTCCCTGTTATTTTATTTGCATGTTAATTTTCCTACAACTTTGAAGATTCCCTGTTATTTTATTTGCATGTTACTTTTAGCTTTTTTTATATGCCCCCCAAAATGGTGCTTTTTTACTACTTGTTTTGGTTCACAACTTGTCCAAAGTTTTTTTTATTTTTGAGTCAATAAATTATTTTATGGGAAGCTGTTGTTTTTTATTGTTGTTCACATGATTAGAAAGTAGATAGGTAATATTTGATAAGTTTCATTGACAGTTAATTAAAGTAGATAATATTTTATTATACCAAATGAAAAAAGAAATGTTTAAGAGTTTATTCAAAAGGGCCCATCCAAAACAAAAAAATATATATAAAATAATAATAAAGAACTGTGCAGTAACATAATAAAATGTTCAAAAAGAAAATCCAAAAAGTAGGCAATAATTAAAAATCAAAACAAACTTTCCCTGACACCCCTACCTCCCTATGACTAAAAAAAAAGTGTCCTTTAAAAACAAACTGTTTATGTCTTTTTTAAAATTAAAGGCCCAAAAATTAAGGAAGAACTTTTTGTTATCATATAATATAGCTTTCTGTAGTGTAAAGATTTGAAACAAAAAAATAGAAAAGCCTCATAATAAATTAACCAAAAAAAAAATGACAATTCAAAATCAAAACAACCCTTCTACCCTCCACCCTCTAAAAAAACAAGGGTTTGTTTATTCAAAAGTACTGAATTGTTGAAGTCTTTCAGCAAATCAAAACATCAACCAAAAAAAAAAAAAGATAATTTCAAAGGAAACCAACACTCCTTTAACACCATCTAAAAACAAAGGGTTTGTTTCTTAAAAAAATGAACCAAAAAAAACTAAAAAAAAAATGGGTGAAAAAACAACAACTTTGCTTTACCATAAGTAATATTATGTAAAGAAACCAATGGACAGTTAGTCAATAATTTAAAAACAAACCAACACCCCTAGACCATCTAAAAACAAAGTATTTGTTTATTAAGAAATGAAAAAAAAAACCCAGGTGGAATAAAAAAAAACTTTGGTGGTTTACCGTAATGTTATGTAAACCAAACAAAAAAAAATTAAAAACCGATTGAAAAAAAAACAAAAAAATCTTTTACCGTAATATTATGTAAACAAACAGGCAGCCCATGAATTGGTATATTAATGTGCACTGGGTGAAAAAGAGCGCCATCAAATGATAGGGTTCAGTATTCATACTATTACCCAAATTTTCTATATCATTACTACTTTCAAAAAATGTATATGTGTACATATATATAATATTTAAATATGGGTATATTTTATGTCCCTGAAGTTTACATGTAAATATAGGGATTTGAACTCAGATTTTCAAGATTCCTTTAGCTATCTGATCTATCTCATACAATCAGTACACATGACCACACGTGAAAAGGTAAATGATTTCCAATATATGTATTTCATACTGAACCAACACTCACAGTTGATCCAGATCATCATCTCCCACACACACACACACACACACACACACATATATATATATATATATATTATCAATACTCAGTTTATATTAAGATAGCAAATCTTCAAACTTCAATGGACAGGTTTCAATTTACTCTATTATCCAATTCTTCAGCCTTCCATACCTGAAAATAATGTTGTTGGAACATCTAAATCCTTTAATGGTGCCAATATTCTTGTTATGCCCATGTTAACCTTAAGTCATTCTGAACCCTTATAATAGAATGTTGTCCATTTAAATAACCACACACACACACACACACGCACACACGCGCGCGCGCACACACACACACACATATATATATACCATTTATAAACATTAAATATAAATGATAATTTCCATCTTATAATCTAAATAATATTTTAGTTATGATATAACCAAAGTCAAAAACAATTGAAACTGAAAAAGCAAGCTGAAATCATGTAATTTAGCAAATAGCTATAAAACTTATTTAAACTACTTAAACTAAAAGTCTGACTTCTGAAAGCAAGTCCGTTGTTTTACTGACAGTAACTCAAACATGTTCTATTGTAATTTTCTAGAACTTGTGACTTCAACTTGCTCTTTCAGTTTTATTGATTGTGATTTTGGTTGAACTATAGCAGAAATACTTGTCTAGATTATTGCATGACAATTTATATTTATATTTAATGATTATAAGTTTATAAACAATTCTTAATATATTTATCTCATAGCAGGAGAGGTTTGATTTCTGAGATCTTAGGAAAATTTTTATCCTTAAAATTTTCACACAAAATGTATTTATATATGATTACTATTCTTAAAAGAATCTGAATATTAAACTATTTAGTTTAAAGTAGATCAGACATGTTCTATTGTTACTTGCTAGATCACATGATTTAAACCTTGCCTTTCAATTTTAATTGTTTGTGGCTTTGGTTACATCATAGGTGAAATATTTAACCAGATATCTACACAGAAATTTATAATTACATTTAATATTTGTACATATAAGTCTGTGAAAATATATCCACACAGATTATAAAAAGAGTTTGCTGTTATTGAAAAAAGACTTTTTGATTCCTCTTTAAGGCCTTAATTTACTGAATAATACATACAAAGTACTTCATTTGGGGAAGATGCTGATGTTAAACTTCAGCTTTTTTTTCATCCTCCTGAAATTACATGTAGTCATATTTTACTAGTTTTGCATTTATTTGACATTAATATGTGGAATTAAAATAATATTGATTTATTAGTTTAAAAAAATCTGAAACAGCCAGTATTTTACAAGTCAAAATTTTTACAAATGAGCTGAATCCCAACATCATAATAGTGATTGGTAGATTCTTTGAGTGAACAATTGTCCGATTGTTTGTAAATTTTACTTCTATTGTTACAGATGAGCAAACAAAATATTTTTTTATAGTTTATTTAAATATTCATGATTATTTTTACAAATATGTATACAATAATTATAAAAAAATATTTTAATGAATCCACATTTTTTAAAAAGAAGCTTCATTTTAAAAAATAAAAGTCAAGAAATTTGAAGTAATAATAAAAAGGATACTATAATCATTATTCTCTGCCAAACACCATATTTGAGAACAAAATTTCATAGCTTCATAATACCTTTTTCATTCACGTTTATTAAATTTAATTTAATGAATGAAGATTTTATTATTTTTTATAGCATTATACTAATCAGCCAATAAAAAAAGGAATTGTTCTTTTTTTCTATTTCACTTTATAACTTTTTTTATTTTTATAATAGTTCAAATATGATTTTTTAGAATGTTTTTTATTTGTCAACTTACATATCTAATAAATTAAGAATTTAATATAGAATAAAGATTTAAATGATAAATTAAATGTTGAACCTTTACAAAAATGACCAGTAAAGAAAACAAAGGAAAAGTCAATCTGTTGAAGCATTAAAGAAATTGAGCAGAACAAATTCTTATTGTTTTTACTCCATACATTATTTTCATTGCATCTGCCATTACTATATTCATAAATAAATGAATAAGGCTGGACTTCTTGTCAATATGCATAGTCCAGCATAGTAAGTTTATTGAAATAATTGATTTTTCTGTAGATAAATGAACCTGTCTGTGAATGAATTTTATAAAAAATATTTATACAATTATGATATATAAAGGCTGTAAAGACACCAGTCAAAGCAATGGTTAGAGAGCAAAAATAGTTTTAATATTCCCCTGATGATGAAAAAAGTTGCTACCCAAGACAACTTTTTATTTAGGTATTTGCAATAGTAAATCACTTTCAATTGAAGGATGATTATATGAATTAAAATAACTATATAATATTAAATGGATCATTGTGGGACTTTGGGAAGTTTGAAAAATGTAAAAAAACAATTGATTCTAAAAGTATACACATACTTTACTGCATCACAAATATTGGAATCACAATTGGAATGGAATTCATTATAAACAAAAACTGGAAGAAAAACATTGTGAAGATTGGTGGTACATTCAGAAAGAGAGAGAGAGGGGGAGGAGCAGGATTAATCATTTAAATTTATTGAATATACCAAATGCAAATAATTAAGGTTTGCATCCTGTTAAGTTGTCATTATGATGATGAAATATAAAATTTTATGTGGATGCACAGAATGTTTTTAATGAGATTAAACTATTTCAATTGTCTCAGGAGACTTCAATACTAGAATTAATAAATATTGAAAAATAAAAGTGCTGTAGATAAATTTGGTTAGAGATATAAATATGGAATTGCAGAAAAAGAAAAACTAATATAATTGGATTATATTTTAACTAACAAAAGTATGTATTTCAAGATTGTAATGTTCTTAATAGATTCAACACAGATAGCGATTATCTACTATAGAGATGTAAATTATTAAAAAAAAGCAGTCTTATCAGTAGATATTCCTAACCTTCAGAAAGACTTCAATAAATTCAAATTAAAACTGATAAATCATTTTCAAAAATTAAGAATTTTGAAGATGGTTCAGTCTTCACTAAAATCAGTAAGAAGAATACCAATAGACTATTAAGAACTGCAAGAAAGATAACTAATACAAAGTAGCGTAATTTACCAGTAATTTTAAATGAGACATAACAATATATGAATAAAAAAATGAATATGAATTTTTTTAATGATCCATTAAAAAATTGAATATCTAGTGTTTTGTAAAATAGTACAATAATGTTAATAAGAATATAAAAATATAATTGTGAAATGACAAGTAAAGATATAGAAAGCAATAAAACTCTCAAATGTGTAAAACAACATATTGGTATTGAAAGAAAAGCTATTTTTCCAATAAGCAGAAAAGATGGAACTATTACTAAATGAGAGATGACATTTTGAAATGTTTGAAAAAGTTTTATAAATAATTATATAGGACTAAAGAGCAAGAAAAGGTCCCCCCCCCCTATGAAATGAAAAATGCCAGTAAATGTATGGGAGAAAAGTTTCAGAAAATGATGGAATTATAACTGACATTTTAAAAGATGCAGATAAAAAATATATTGGCAAAGTTATACCAAATGTCCAAATGATAAAAATATAGCAGAACATTTGAAGAATGCAGTAAGAATATTGATTCATAAAAGGTAATAAAGAATCCATTAAACATTACAAACCTATCAATCTTTTATCAATTTTATATAATTTTTTTTCCAAGTTAATTGCAATTAGGCTACAGCAAATTTTGTATTTTAACTAATCATAAGAACAAGCTCAATTTAAAAACATTTTGAGATAGTTGGTAACACCCAAATATTGTCAGAAGTTACAGAAAGGACTAATGAATGGCAGTTGCCAATATTCTTTAGATTTATAGTTTATAAAAAAGCATTTAATTTCATAAACATTTCTGCAATGATTAAAGGATTGGACTAAAAAGAAATAGACATAAGACCTTGTTATATTCTAAAGAATGTTTATCAAAATGCAACAAAAATAATTACATCACATGACTATACTAAAAAGATTAATATTAAAAGGAGTGAACACAGAGTAGTCTCATATCCCCAAAAACTTGTACAATAATTTTACAAAAAAGTATTTTGTGAATTAAAATGGAAAGGTAAGGCAGTAAAAGTAATTGGAGATTATTTAAGGCATCTAGATTTTTTCCGATAATGCAGTTATTTTTGGAAATAATGCTTCAGGAATTGTTATTTAAGTTATTAGATGGAAGTAAGAAATTATGACTAAAAAACAAGTGCTGAAAGTACTAAAGTAAAATTCAATGGATTTTCTCAGAAAAAAAAACAAGTGATAATCATGAATTTAAGAAACATCACAACTTCAGAATTAGAAAAAATTATAACTACAAATATCTTGGTCAGAGTATTAATACAGATGAAAAGATAATGGATGAAAATAATTATAGAATTAAATTTGGATGATGTGCTTTGAAGAAATAATATAATATTAAAAGAAAATATGCTTTTATAATAAATGCATTTTACCTGCACTTTTCTTAAGGATTTGAGACTTGAATTTTTAACAGAAAAGTAATTCAGATATATCAGTCTACTTAACAAAATAAGGAGATATTTATTCTAAGTACATCAAAATGGGATGAAAAATAAAATGCACAGATAGAAAAACAAACAGATCTCATTGATATCATTGAAAACACTAAAAAACTGAAATAAAGCTCAGCTAAACATATTATAGAAAATATGATAATAGGTGGATGGTTTGTAGAGAAAAAAGGTTAGGAATTGAAGAAACTGGATTACACTTAGACAGATCATCATTCTGTTGTAAATTAATAATAATTGAAAATGGCTGATTTATGATATTTGCTGTATCTATATATTATTTTTGTATCACAATAATTACTTGTGTTTAAAAAATTGAGTCAACTCTTTCTTAGTTCATTTTAGACGTGTTCTAAATGTCATATTTTAACAATATTTATTCATCAAAATCATTAAGAGAAATCTACCATTAAAGATAGAGCAGTTGCTTTTATGCACAAATGCTAAGAATATTGAACAGGTAGCAGAACTACTAAGTAGCACTAATGTGAACAACATTAACATAGCTACCAGGGTGATGAGAAGAGAAAGGAAAAAGCAACTGTCAATGCCATATTGTACTGGAAGAGGAAAAACAACAATGATCCTAACCATTGAAAAGAAAGTCTCTACAAAGCAATCCCTCACACATCTGGTCACCCAAAAGTAGCCACTCTAACAATGTTAAGATAGAGATGAGCCCTCCTAGCAGTTCTAGAAAGTCCCCAATACCAGGGAGTAGTAATTATGCATCCAAAACTCAACAAAAATTAAACTAGTAAGGTATTTGAGGTTGTGTTCCTCACCTCAAGAAACCAAAACTATCCTAAGGAATGTGAAACAAATCCCTGATCGAGAAATCACTAATATGATATGTTTATGGTGGGACAAAGCACCTAACTTCACTTTGCAGAGCTACCCCATGATAGAGGCTTTGTTTGAGGGTTTGCTGGTTAAAGCATTGCTAGATTCTGGTAGTCTGATTTCAGTTATATCAAACAAATTTTATCAATAGATTCTGATTAAAAATACCCAGGTTAAAATGTTGCCACTGAAATCCATTCAGGTTACCATGGCTTACAGTAGTAAAGCAATACTGGTGCCAAAGCAAATCTGGGTGGAGATGAAAGTTAGCCAAGCAATCCTTTATGTGTTCTTTATATTGAATGGCTTGATCCATGACATCATTCTTGAGGCAGACTTCCTATACTTGAACACTTGTATTATGAATTTCTCTAACAAGATAGTTAGGATTAATGATGAGATCTTGGAGATGATATTGCTTCCAAGATATGGTCCACATGAACTTGACTGTATTATAGCAAATGTTCAGAACCACATAGAAATCAATCTTGATCCAACTTACTTGATATAAAGATAAATTGAAATTGCAGTCTGCAATTTGTGAATTTAGCCAGAATTTCTCAGAGATACCAGGAGAGATAGATGGATTCTAACAAGGGGTTAGATTAGTACATGACCAACCATTTCAATCCTGGTTGTACATATTCCATATCAGTATTGGCAAGAAATATCTAAACAAATTAATAAAATTCTAGATTGGGGGATAATTTCCAAATGCTTTTCATCTTATCTCATTGTAACCCACTTGTAACTGTGAAGAAGAAAGATGGGTCAATACTATCCCTGACAGAAATATTCCAACACATATACACAAATTATTCATGAGATTTGGAAACAAGAAGGTGTTTTCCACTTTTGATCTGACCTCCAGCTACTGTCAGATTGAGCTCTATCTGGAAGATGAGACTGCCAGTATACATTATTCTAATATGAGAGTTTTACATACCAATTTAATAGGATGCCATTTAGATTGATAAATAGTGGTGCTGGTCTGATAAGATGTCTAGATAAGACCCTATCTTCCAAGGTTATGTAGATTGTGACTATTTATGTGTTTGATGTAATTATTGTATCTATCACGGTTCACCATTTCTTCCAAGAATGCTTCCAGAAAGAAATTAGAATCAACTTTAAGAGGAGTACCTTAGTCTCCAACCAGGTAGTATTCCTAGGTCACATCATAGGTTGTAATGGGATAGGACCTCATACAGATAAGGTCATCATTCAAAACTTTCCTAACCCAATCAATAAGAAACAAATTTTATCATTTTTAGGCCTATGTAATTTTTACCATCATTGCTACCAAAAATTCTCTGACCACATGGAAACATTATTGAAACTAATGAGGAAAGATGAAAAATTGAAATATACCAAGAAACAGGACAAGGCAGTTGAAAATATTAAAATGTGGTTCTTAGAGCAAACCATGTTAGCCTTCCCTGATTTTAATAAACTGTTTATTGTCCAGACAGACAATAGTGGTTTCAGATTAGAAGTAACATTATCCCAAATCCAAGAGGATGGCCAACCTGGGATACTCTATTTTATTAGCCAGATCCTGAAGGTCCAGAAATAAATTATAAAGTTTCAGAGAAGAAAGCATTAGCAATAGTGTGGGCCATCCAAAATTTTCAATAGATATTTCTTGGATCAGAGGCGGTGGTGATCATGGATTATAAAAGCCTCAAATTCCTAAACCACAGTTATCTGACCAACAGTCATCTAGTAAGATGGAGTTTGCTGTGGATGCAAGAATGTCATGGCCAATGGGTTTAGTTGAAACCCATGTAGGTCAGATTAAAATTATTTATTGGAAGAGAATGCCTACACTACAAATGTTAATTTAAGGTTTGATGGTAGTATAGAGAACAATTTGAAAGACATACAAATTGCAGTTTAAAGATTGTAATTTAAAACCAATCAATAAAGTTTTGAATGCACTACAAGATAGAAGATGAGGACCTATTGTGTAAAATAAATAGTAATATGGATGAGTGGAGGTTAGTAATACCTAAAACATTGCACACCCCATTCATAAAGTATATTCACTATTTGTATGGGCACTACTGAGCCCATATAGTAGCACATATCTTAATAAATTTGTTTTACTGGTCAGGAATGTATGAAGATATTTTAAAATCAAGATTATCTAGTGTGCCTACAGACCAAGCCAGTAAAACAAAATTACAGCAACACTGAAAAATCAGACCAAATGAGATCTTGGTGATCAATTATTATGGGCCATTACCCCTATTTAATAAACAAAAGGACCTATTAATAGCTTATGATCTCTTCACTATATATGTTTCTCCATACCTAATACCTCAAACTAATACCAGATATACCATCAAGGAATTAGACACCCTACAATTTGTGAGGATAGGGAAGCCCAAAACCATCCTAACAGATCATGGTACTCCTTTCCTATTCAAAAAATGAAAAAGATGAGTAGAAAGATCATATATAGGACATGCTCACATCCATTAGAAATCCATAGTCAAACCCTTGTGAACATGTAATGCAAGAGTTCATATATTTGTTCAGGACTTACCTAGACAATGAGAATAAATGGTAGGTAAAACAGATAGAGCATGTAGTCAACTCCATCAGATGGAGTGTGAGAAAATCAACTGGATTCATGCCCATTGAACTATACTTCAATTAATCAATTCTCATATTGTTTACTAAGTATTAACCTTTAGTTCAGCATAAACAAACTGATATTGAGGAGAATGTACAAAAAGCATACTTTCAATTGATAAACAAGGCTAATCAAAGAAGCAAGAATAAGGCTGGAATTCCACATACCTTTGAATAGGAGACAAAGTTTTAATAAAATCCTTTATGTCACCAAACAGATTGATAATAAATATAGTAAGTTCTACCATCTGTATGAAGAACTATACACTATAGTAAAGCAGTCAGTTCCCAATGCATTTTGGTTAGATATGAAAGGAAAAGTCAGTGGCACATATAAAGTCAAATTATGAAGCCATATTGTAAACAATCTTAATGATTATTAGATTGTCATACTCAACTGATATGCAAACTAAAAGTGTATGCATATAATGAAGTAGGGTTATGAACTATGATGAAAGTATAACCTAATAAATGTTAGAGCAATATTGGGATATCTTAGTGCCACTTAACTTAAAGAGTCAGTCTACATTAGTTGAGGGATGCTCTAAACTTCTGTTAGTCCTCAAAATAAATCCAGTAAGACTCAATAGATGCAAGATAAAGGCTGACAAGTAGAAATATGTGCCATCTGTAACCCAGATGCATTTATACTAATGTGCTCAAAACAGAAAGCCATCAACAGTAAAAATAAAAGTAACCCTATGTTTGAACCTTAATGCAATTTCCATAGGATAAAAAAAATGAATAAAAAGGCTAAAAAGAAATCTAGACAGCAATTTTCATACTTGAAGTATTACTTAATAATAAAGGTAGGCTTCATCATCATACTTATAAAAAAAGGGGGTGACAACAAACTTTAAATGCACAACACATGATATTAAGTGTTAAATTTTTTATTAGAAATTAAAATTTAACCCTGTAACTCTGGGATCAGCACACATTTCAATTTGAACCATATAACACTCATGTGAATTACATTGATGTTATTTCACTATTTCAATCATGAATATATTGTAATGGTTGGTTATTGATTCTTTCTGATCATGGAAGGTGCCACCAGATAACTGCATACCTGGAAAATAATCAAAAGTAAATTTTGATCATGGTTTGTACTGATCAGACCCAGGGAGAGCAAGAGCTCTATAATATTGTTCAGCCAATTGAGAAAAAAAAACACTAAGACAAACATCACCAAAACTAATTTTAAATAATTTAAAATTTTATTAAATTTCCAAGCAAAAATAAATAAATTCTAACAAACAAAATATGAAAGTTAACCTAGATTTATTAGCATATTCTCTGAGAGTGTATATGAGTACTGTGAATAATAAAACAGACACTCTGGCAGATAAGTTTGTTTTCTCACCTATGAATTTAAAAAAGAAATTGATAACATCTTCCTGCTGGTGATTTATAAAAAAAACAATTCTAGTTTTCTAATTCAGAGTTAAAAACACAATAGGATCTTGCAGGAAATCAATGAAACAGCACCAACAAGCATTCCTTGGTTCAGAATAATACATTGAGACCAAGAACATCATTTTCCAGCATGACTACTCATGGTATACCACTTTTAAGACAATTCTCAGTTAATATTACATAAAAGATAAGCAAACAGGAGAAAAGATTACAATCTTATGTAATCTTAGAATGAGAAAACAAAACCTCCAATTTCAGAAAACTAGAACACTACACTTGATAAACTACCAGCCAAAAGATTTACAGTCTGCAGGAAACACAAAGTAAACTTATTTAAAATTAATTTCAGAGTAATAGAAGAGGTACATGTGACATAGAAAATTACAAAGATCTGCCAAAGCATTTAGCAAGGGTAAGTAGTATAAAAGGAAACATATTAAGCATATAAAATATAAAGTCACAATACACTCTCAGATAAATAAATTTAAAACAAACATGGAATCTTAAAACTAAGAATCCAGCATGCTATAAATAGAATAATAAGAAAATAGATAATAAATGCTTAAACTATTTAAATTGAATGTCTATGAGATATTACAATAATAGTTAGATTTGAAGAATAAGCTGAGACTAGACAGATTTAAACCCTGGATAAAATATGAAAATGTATTACCTTGAGGTAATGTAAAGTCCACCGGATTTCTTCTAACAATGATGGAAACATTCTTCTTAATTAAACTCCATCATTGGCTTCTGTGTTATTACTTTAGTAGGGAGATGGAGGAAAGTACTGGATCAGTTCTTGTATAAGTTTTAAGGCATGATCAACAGGAACAATTTAGCATCTGGGGTTCATCTTGAGTTGGTTTAACATGGCATGGCATAGATAATATTCTTAATTGTGACTAGTTTTGGCATTCCAAAGAAATGATTCTGTCTATTAAATGGAAGCCCATACTATATTTCAGAAAACAGTTAGTAGAATATTCTCAAGGGTTCATTTAGATGCAGACAGCAACCTTGAGAAGCTATGGCAGCATGGCATTTCAAATGGTTATAATGACTAATATACTAAAAGTTGAACAAACCTAAACTAGCAGAATAGAATAGAATAATCTTCAGTTTGAAACTCAGGCCATTTATCTGATTCTTTGTTATCTCCAGTGTCATCTTTAATTATAATTTTTGACCAGGGCAAATTTTTATCTCAAACTTAATTTTAATTAAAGATTCTGACCAAGTTAATCTTATTCATAATCAATTTAGAAAAAAATGTAAAAACAAGTCTCAGCTTTACTTAAAATAAATTAGAAATAGATTATATTTAAAATAAACAAGAATGCCATTACAACTTCTCAAAATTAAAAGCTTTCTCAAAATAAATAAATAAATAAAACTTTTAATATTAGAACATATTTACAAATAAATTAAAAAAAAAACTGTCAAAAAAAAAAGATTTTAAAACTAAAATCTATTGCAAATAAAAATCCCAGGTTATTATTATTATTTTTTTAAAAAAATAAGCGAGTATGTGTGTGGTATCACTTACTTTTAATATGTAAAATAATAAAACACAAAATTTTGATATAACTTTTAAAACTTAAAATCAAAAACAAAAGTAGTTTCAATTTATGTGATAGAACTTTTGAATTGGATAGAGTATTTGGTTCAATATATATACACAATGCATATGCTTATTTGGTAAGATTTGCCAAAAAAAAAAACGTTGCAATAGGTTGTCATATATTTTTTTTGATTATTAGTAGAGCAAAATAATAAAAGGAAATAATCTGTATATACACTATTAGACAAACTTAGACAGATTGTGTTGTATGTTTTAAACCAAATAGTACTACATGATGCAAAATGAAACTAATCAAACTTGGAGATGATCTTGATATCAAGTTTAGTCGCTAGGAAACTGAATATGAAAAATAAAATCATAATTCTACTATTTTATTTCTTTCTTTAATGAATTGTCTTATTGATAGTATAAATACAACAATAACTAGCTATATTGATTTAAAAGAAAATGAGGATTTTAATGTGATGCATAATGGAAATCAAGGGCAATATAAAAAAATCTTTTTTAAAATCACTTCTCAAAAATAATGTTTGTGCTACAAAAAGCTAATATCAAACGAATGCAAGCTTTGAATACTGAAAAATGGAGAATGTTGATTGAAGTTACAATTTTTATTGATCAAATACAGTAATTAAAAAACCACATCAAATTCAACAGCAATAGTTTATCAAGTAATGTCAAACAAATTCGTACAAATTTGCATAGTAATAAAATTATTTTTGAATCATGAGTGAAGCAACTTTGATACTTTTTAACATCAATAGAAGAAGAGAACATAAATATTTCTAGTAGTTAAAAGAAATTATGGAATAGTTTATCTAATGTTGAAAGAAAACTATTCAGTATTAGGTCATAATCTATAAACTCAAACAATTTTATAAGATACTGTAAAATGTGTATGGGGTAAACAGTCATGCTGTAGTGTTTGATTGCTCTTTTTCCTAACATGACCATGTGAAACAATCATTGTCTACTTTCATAATACACCCAAGAAGATGCCTATTGCCAAACTCCAGATATACACAGGAGAATCAAAGGACAAGCCAGTTCAGAATCATCCTAAATGATGCAAGGAGACATCGCTATTTGAACCATCCTTCACCAGAGAAAGTTGAGATGGAGAATTGAATTAACTTATCAAAGACTTTCATGCCAAAACTCATGAACTATTATCAAAATTATTTGATGAACTTAGATTCAACTATTGAATTTTATCATATGATTATTATTGTAAATTTTTATTTATTTATTTATTTTTGAAATTGCTATTTTGTTTTCATACTCAGGGGCATGAATTTCACAGTTTGTGTCTTGGAAGATTCCATCATTAATGTTGAGAGAAAAGAAGATTGGATGGTTAAGTTTAATTATAATTTTTTATTATTTTTGTAAATAAAATTTAGGCCTACCATTCCCTTATAGTGACCTAATACCCAATCATTTATATGAATAGAGGTAAAATCTTTATTTATTATCTGAAATTAAATACAGACACTTGATACAGGATGGTGTTCAAGTTATTTTTTTGTTGATTAACAATCCTTATATATTACCTATGGTATGAATGACTAATTTATCTTGTATATATATATATGTTCTTATCTATGACAATAGTGATTTATACCTTAGTTTGAGGGGACCTAAACAAGTGATATCTCTTCAACCAAGGATACACAATGATGTTACTGTAAATATATTAAAATGGATATTTAATTTAGATAGTCAGCATCATTGTTATTTTTTGGAGTATTAAAATATATATATATAATCATTGTTCTACCATTAGATAAAGAGGTTGGAATTATAAGATTACTTAATTGATGATGTGGTAGAGGTTCATGCTTGAAACATACATTTTTTTGTGTGTGTCATTAAAAAATATTTCATTTTTAATTAGTTCTGTTATAATTAATAAATGTTGAACAATTTGTTTGTATTATTCCAGTCTCTGATCTATTGATTCAATTTTGCATTTAACAGCCAACTATTAGCCTTAAGAAATTACTACATGTATATGTTCATCCCTGTTAAGAAAGCCAAAGGCAAATTCTCCCTGGGTCTGAAGAATACTGGGACATAATGAAGCCAATGAAAGGGGTGTGAGATGGGTAAACTAACCTAGATTGTATCTGAATTTAATAAATAGGTTTAGAGCTAGTCAATTAAGAATGGATACAATCATTGATTATGTACTTTATTGCATAATCTACAGCATTCTACCCAAAGACCCTGGGTCTGACTGTCGATGGATGCAGACCCTGATAGTGCACAGACCATTACAATACATACAGAGTTCATTATATGTTAGATATCAAAACTATGCTGTTAGAGAAACATAATTATGTCTGAAAAGAAATATGATAGTCTAGCTCTAACTCTTGTCTGAAAAAGAAAGCAGTGCAGATTGATTATATAAAGATAGAAAAAACAGCTGGTTAAAACAGTTTCCCTCAGAATAATTTTGGATAGCTGTATCTTGCTGACTATTTTAAGGATGTTTCAATACTCCATACACTTCAGTAAATATGATGATATTACCAAGCAGAAAACTGTTTAAGACGGCTGGCTTGAAAACAGAAAACATGCTTGTCAAAAACACCTGGAACTATGTATTGGCATCTAAACAAAAATTATAATTGCATAGAAAACAAGGTTACCTGTTACAAAAAGCAAACATACCATAAAAAAGGACAGAACCTTAAATAAGATCTACCCTATAATTTTCTCTATTTGTACTTATCTGTAGTAACAAACACTACTATTATCTCAAGAAAAAAATAATCGCAATCAGAACTGCATAAATAAAGACTAACATTAAAGGTGTGCTCATATACAGTAATCATATGATATTTGCAGAAAACTATGGTTTAAAACTTGAAACATTTTTATTATGGTAAGATCTGAGCTTTATATTTAACCACAAGGCCTTAAGATTTTAATATTTATAATCCCCCCCCCCCTCACTATTTTGTATTGTATTTATCTGGCAGCAGTTGTTAACGTATAAGCAACAATTTCATATTTTATTTATTTGGTGTAAATGAATTAAGTATTTTAGTTAACAAATATAGTTTGTTTTTTGCTGTTTAAATTAATTTTAAACATATGCGATTAATATCTACTAACCTTGAGAAATTATATAATCCACTGGGAGACATGCATGAATAACAGTGGTGATTGAAAATGAGGATGCCCAGTGATATTAAGAAAAGCAGAAGTAAACTTTATTTAAAAAGCTAGGCACAGAAGAATTACTTAGTTTAACCATCAATATTTTTATCATCATCATCAGAGAATTAATAAGATTAAACATTTAAATTTATAGATTTGAGTTTAACTATTTTATTTGTACTACACATATATTATTTGAATTAACTTTATTTTTCAGTCCATTACATTATTTACATATTATATATTTTTATCCATTACTATATATAGTAGTTTTTTTTTATATTTTAGTAAATAAAATCTTTGTCATTGATATAGATAAAAATCAGAAAATGGTTTAGTGATGGTGATTAAATTGCATTGCTAACTGATAATCACTGACTTTCAAGCTTTCAATAGATCTGTGGTTAAAAAAAAGCCTTTTTACAGAATATAAAGAATTTTTAGGAGACAATGAAATCTTCAAGTACTTGTTTATATTAAATTTAATTAAACATCTTATTCACTTAACTGTTCACTTACAAAGCAAATGACTATTGCACGTTAAAAATTACATATTAATTGATTCTGTTGAATAATTACGTTATTGTACACACGCGCAGACGCAAATATAAATGTTTAAACTTTATATATCTAACTATTGAAACTAGAAATGAAATATTATTACAACAAAGTGTATTTATTTCACTTTTGTCTAGTAATCATTGAAAGGTTAAATTTAAATCTGATAACATTGAATTGTAAGATAAAACATGAACTTTTGGATCTAACATAGTGGTGAAAGAATGACAGGCGTCTGAAACTCTGGTCCTATGCACATTATTTTTTATAATGTTAAAACTAAAAAGAGTTAAATAAAGATGGTTTATTCTATATATATATATAAAACATATGTAAAATGTAATAAGTAATCTCACCTCTAATATCAGTTCAAAGTCATCTCGTTCTTTTATTTTGTCTACTAAATATCTAAACAAAATATATGAAAAATAATTAATAGAAACTAATTTACAACAATATCAGTGTTTTTATTATTATACTATTTATTTTATTAAATTTAACTATAGCATATTCATAAAAATAGAACCATTAAATAGTAATAAATAAAAACATCCTAACGACAATTTGATACCAATTTTAAAAACACATCTTAAAAATATAATTTTTGTTTTCAATTTTTTCCCCAGATGTTTTAGTTTTGCTAAGATATGATAAAGTACTGATGAAGAAGATAGATAAATAAAAAATAACTATTATAATTATTGTTATCATAATTATTATCATCATCGTCATTATTGGATATTCAGTCAGTATTAACATCTAAAAAATCATAAGAATGGCACTTTATATTTTCTTAAAATTTTCAACAATTTTTAGAGAAGTAAGTAGTTTATTATTGCTATTTTAAGTGCTGTTTTGAATAATTCTTTATTACTGTTAAATTGAAATTAAAATTCAACATTTATCACGTAGGATCTCAAAAGATGTTGGATCATGAAAAATGACAGAGGTTAATTGAATTTACAAAACTTGATTTCTCAAGTGCACCGTTTTATTATTACATAAAATCAAACAGGGGAACCATGTTACAGAGCTATTATATTGTAACAGTAACTGGGTTTGAATATGGGTGCTAAAGTAAGTAAAGAGTAATAATAATTACAAAGAGTGTTAATTGTGAATGTTGTTACAAATTAAATAGAAAGATTCGGAAAAATTTATAAAGTCATTCGAACACTGTTACAAAAGAGTATGAATAGAATACATTAATCAATTAAAAGCAGGAATGTATACGTATATATATATTTATTTGTTGTATATGTTATTGTGATGGGTGTAGAATTACTAACAGATTTGTATGTGAAGATGAAAAGAAGTGGTGCAGAGTTGTGTTATTTTTTTATTTATGTTATATATATATTGTTGTTTATTAATATCGTAAGCTATAGATTTAAATAATGTCAGTAGTAGCATGTGTTTCTTAATGAAAACCCATTAAACATATAAGGCTGGAGAGTAATAAAAAAGAATTAAAAGTTGCGCTGTGGGCAGTTTCAGTTAATGACTCTGTCCACCGGAATTCTTAGAACTGGTCAAGTTAGTATTTTAGAACAATGGAAGCTAAAAGCATTCTTGAGATCTGGTCATCGGCATATAAATAGACAAAAAGAAAAAGGAGGTGAAAGAGCATTAAAGAAAAGAACTATATTTTTGGGGCGGATTTTAATGGTGATTTGAAAAGAAACGGTTGATAAGAAAGAAGTGGGAAAAGTAAACATATAAATGTGACTATTAATTAATGAAAATTTATTTGTAATGTACTACATCGAAATGCAGGGGTAAATATAATCATGTGGATTCATTAGACTGACTCAGTGGACAGCTATTGTGGAACCCACCTGAACTTTATTTATGAAGATTTGCCATTTATTCAATCAAGTGTAATGGCCATGGATCACCAAACAGCTAGAACCTCTCTCAATCAAGTTAAAAATCATCTACTTAACCTCTAGGATGGATTATTTTGTGTAGAATATTTCGAAGCCTGTCATCATCATTCAGATCAATGACTCTTGCTAAGACCAGCATCCTTTCAAGTCTGTAAGCTTACAGATCATTAGCCTTGACCACATGAATATTTGCTCTTAACAAAGGTAACCTTGACCTTTTCTCAGTATATGTTAAATGAACATTTAGTAATAGATTAAGAAACGTGTTATTCCAATTTAAAGAAAGTAATTAATAATTTCTTAAACATTTAATAAATGCAACTCTGATGTGTAATTGCACACTTTTGTTAGTATGTATATTAATCTTATATATATATATGTGTGTGTGTGTGTATCGGAATGAATGAGTTGTATGCTTAATATATTGAGATATGAATACGTGTGTTAATAAATCTTAGAATTTAATTATAACTTGTGTATTATTTGCATTCTGGGATTCTGATAACTTCTGGGCTATCGTAATTGGATTTGTAGGCAGATAGAAATTATAATGATATATATATATTGTAATGGCGTGTGTCATTTCATAATATATAATCAAAGGACAGATAGGAGGAAAAACAATAGGAACAGAATGGCCAATGAAAGAAATCCATTGGGGAAATGGACCTCAATGAAAAGACCATCACCATCATCATGATATAATGTTAATCCACAAAATTAATATAAAAATAAAAAGTTTGGAAATAAATTTTAGTGAGTGAAGAAAGAGCTGAGAGAGATGTGTGATAGCAGTGGTGATATGTATTAGTGTGAAGTTGAAGAAGAAGGGGTTGAAAAGACGCACTCTTCAATCCCTTCAGTTCTGCTAAAAAAAAAGAAAGAGAAATGACCAATCGTTTTCTACATTGAGAACCAGCTGAAGTAAAAGACCTCTGGACAAATAAATAAAATGGCCAACAGAATACCAATCTCTTTAGGATGGTGTGGGAATTCACATTCAAATGGCAAGCAATGGATAAAGATGAATTTTTTAAAACCGTAAGAACTTTATGAACATTTTCAAAACAATAACTCTAAGTATAAAATTTTCCCAGTATTTAAAATAATTGTAATAGAAATTCCTATCTGACCAAATGTAAACAGTTATTAATTATTTGATTGAATGTAGGATTTGTTTGTTAAATCATTTCCAGTTTTTTAAATATTTTTATTAATAATTTATTGTATAAATTACTTAGATGCATTAAATTTAAGATGGGTATCGATGCTTGCATGGATTTGTTAATGGTTAATTATGTTTTTGTTTTCATATTTGATTAAAATATATAGACATCAGTAAATAATGATACCTTATGGTATCTAAAATGTATTTATTCGTATGTCTTTTAAGTTATTGGTGTCAATGCGGCATCTTATGATGAATGCCATTGGGTTTCTTGTAAATTTCCCTCTGCAATTCCATCAATGACTTTATATTTTGATTGTATATGTTTATTTTGAAATGTTTTTGACCGTGTAATCTATGTAGCCGATCTATACCTAACATTAAAAAAGCACACTTTTATAAAATTCATCTGTGTGAACTTATAAGAGCTAAAATGTAAATTAAATTCTAAAAACCAAGTTAAAATGTAAGTTAAATGATAAAGTAAAAGTTATATCAAAAATAATGTTAAATCTTATATATGTTTAAATAAATGTTTATGTGTGTTATTACTGGCAGTGACTTCTATTATTTTTTTAATACTGAAAATGTTTTTAGATAAGAATTATTTTATTATCTCTGTGTCTCCATGAGCTAGTGGTGCTCTGTAGTGCAGATACGGTAAGGCCCATTCTTGCGGACCATTATAATTGAACTCCCAACATGGCACGATGTTTAATAAACCACAAATACCCTGAGCAAATTTTTTCAAAATGAAATATTTTTATCTATTTACATAAAGTCGTATACTTTAAATTTTATAAAAGCACTGCCAAAAAGAAATAGCACATATATTAAACACAAGAAAGTGTTAATAATTTTAAATTGTATTTTGTTAAAAAGAAAGTCAAAAGGTTGCAATTAATATGTTTTTTTGTTAATATATATTGTGCTTTTATGTGTATAGGCACGCACAGCCACTTAAGTTTATGATTGAAAATGTAGTACCTTAAAATGAGTACTTTATGGGAATTTACTTCAGTGTAACCCTATGTAAGCATTTCAATCAATCATAAATAAGTTGGTGGTATTTATAATTGTGCTGAAATATACACATATTAACCCATTATTTCTTAAAACACATTTACCTCAATGCAACCTTCATAAATAAATAATTAATATAATTTGCTTGTCGTGCTGTTTGTTAGAAATGAAGTGTAGAGAGAATTCTTGGGGGGAGGAGGCCAGGTGTAAAGGTAGTTGGTTCTTAGGAAAAGATAGTTATTATTTTTTTTTGTATATAGTCTTTTTGTAAAATTACTAGCCAAGTGTTTTTGTAAATGTCTTCGTTAATTGTGTACTGTAATTACTAACCCTAAGTAAAATTTTTTATTTTATTTTTTTTTTGTTTATTTTTTTTTAAAGCAAGTTTACTGATATGTAACAGGCACACATGCCATTATATTATTTATTTTAAGAATTAGACATTAAATGAAAATATAAAGTTCGCAAATAAAAATTTGTTTTTTTAAAAAAATTGAAATTTAAAAGTCATCTAAACTTAATAATATATATAAAATCGCACAGATGAGAAATTAAAAAAGAAACTTTATTAAAAAAAAAGTTTTAAAACTAAATTTTCAGTAAACATTTAAAGATAAAAATATATCTAAGTTTGTACAAAAATATTAATTAATGTTTTTCAAAAATGGAAATGATTATTTTAATTAGTCCAAGTGAACTAGCCCTTGGGAATTTTATAATATATAATCAAAGGTCAGATAGGAAAGGAAAAACAATAGGAACAGAATGGCCAATGAAAAAAATCCTTCAGGAAAATGGACCTCAATGAAAAGACCATCACCATCATCATGATGTAATGTTGAGTTAATCTGCAAAATTAATACAAAAAGAAAAAGTTTGGATATAAATTTTAGTGAGTGAAGAAGGAGCTGAGAGAGATGTGTGATAGCAGTGGTGATAGGGATTAGTGCAGAGTTGAAGGAGAAGAGGTTGAAAAGATGCACTTTTCAATCCCTTCAGTTCTGCTAAAAAAAAGAAATGACCAATCGTTTTCTACATTGAGGACCAGCTAAAGTAAAAGACCTCCGGATAAATAAACAAAATGTCCAACAGAATACCAATCTCTTTAGGACGGTGTGGGAATTCATGTTCAAACGGCAAGCAATGGATAAAGATGAACTTTTTAAAACTGTAAGAACTTTATTTACATTTTCAAAACAATGACTCTAAGTATAAAATTTTCCCAGTATTTAAAATAATTGTAATAGAAATTCCTATCTGACCAAATGTAATCAATTATTAATTATTTGATTGAATGTAGGATTTGTTTGTTAAATCATTTCCATTTTTTTAAATATTTTTATTAATAATTTATTGTATAAATTACTTAAATGCATTAAATTTAAGTTGGGTATAGATGCTTGCATGGATTCGCTAATGGTTAATTATGTTTTTGTTTTCATATTTGATTAAAATATATAGACATTCAGTAAATAATGATACCTTACAGTGAGTATCTAAAATGTATTTATTCAGATGTCTTTTAAGTTATTGGTGTCAATGCTACATCTTATGATGAATTCCATTGGGTTACTTGTAAATTTCCCTCTGCAATTCCATCAATGACTTTATATTTTGATCGTTTATGTTTATTGTGAAATGTTTTTGACAGTGTAATCTATGTAGCCGATTTATACCCAACATTAAAAAAACACACTTTTATAAAATTCATCTGTGCAAATTTATAAGAGCTAAACATAAATTAAATTCTAAAAACCAAATTAAAATGTAAGTTAAATGATAAAGTAAAAGTTATACAAAAATAATGTTAAATCTTATATATGTTTAAATAAATGTTTGTGTGTGTTATTACTGGCAGTGACTTCTATTATTTTTTTTTAATATTGAAAATGTTTTTAGATAAGAATTATTTTATTTCTGCATCTCCACTGAGCTAGTGGCTTGAGCTGACAGTCTGAATAAAACATGTAAAGTGTGAATCTTAACTTATGTATCTGCCTACTATATAAATTTTCTAGGTTCAATTGGCCTAGATGGTACACTTGTAGTGCAGATATGGTAATACTGGAAGCATCCACTAATATCAGACCATTATAATAAATATATATATGACATCTCTTCATAAGATCACCTTAGATTTTTTCTCCTGATAGATATTGTTCCCCAAACCTTGAGATTGAGCTAGTCTGGATAAGATATCCAAAGAGTGTCCACTGGAACCCTTATTTTTGTTTTCAAAAGATATAATTCCTATTAATGGATAAGATTGGTGCTTGAGATGGATTTGGCCCATGCTCATAAATATACCTACTTAAAGCTTAGCATAATAACTTGTACACTCTCAATTCTCAGGATAATATTATGGATAGACTGTTGAAATGATACCCAATGTGGGGCTGCTAATAGTGAAGAATGGGCATTAAAATGGCATCCTAATATAATTTAAAAAAGGGCTTTCCAATGATAGTTGGAGAACAATTTTATTTAAAAAAAAAAGGGAAAACAGAAAGGGTTTTTTTAAACATATATTTAAAAATATAGTTAAATATTGGCATATTTTGCAATGTATGCATATACTTGTAGAAATGTTCTCAAGTACTCAGAAGGAAAAATAGCGGTGATGGTTGGTGATGTCTGTTCTGTGATATATATATATAAAGTTGCATAGTTCATTAAATAGTGGTTTGAAAATTTTACCAAATTTGGGATATTATAAAACAATATCTTTCCATAAGGGTAGAAATGAGAGGATAGGGGTTTATCAGGTGGGTCATGCAATGTACCACTGAGAGCCGGGGAGAAAAACCTGGCATGTAATTGGAATAGTATTAGATATACACAAACAGAATAAATAGGTATGTATAGGTACAGAGAAAATGAATCCAAAAAATAAGCAGAAAGTGGAATAGCAGAAGGCAATGGAGAGGAAAGAAGTAAATGTAATGGAGATGATTCTACATCTAGAGCTCCAAATTCAGGAAAATGAATGAGAGGTTCGAACTGAGATTTCAGGATATAGAATGAAGACTAGGAATAGAAAGTGAAAGTAGTCAATGAAAAGGGGATGTAAAAGAAATGAAGGAAAAAGTCAAGAAGTCGAGCAATAAAGTAGAAGGAAGTTTAGATGAATGAGAGAGAAATGTAAAACAGAAGCCAAAGGCTTGTGAGGCAGAAAGACTGGAGAACATGGTAAAATCTATGGGTATGGTGTTGCATGCCAATGTGAACCACTTTTTAAAGATATGGTCATTTGAAAGTCAAATGGGGGAAACTCCTGTGGAACATCTGCAAAGCCTACGAAGATACTTTGGTATAAATCCCAGGCCAGAGGAAAGTAAATTAGTGGTAGCATATAGTAATCTAAGTGTGAATGCCCAAGCATGGTGGGATTTGTTGTCCCAAAACCCCACAACCTTCGAGGAGTACCAGAAGAAGATATGAAAGACTTTCTGGTCAGAAGACACCAGGAGCTCATACAGTACCAAGCTATGTGAGAGAAATATGAGGAAGGGAAGCAAGAAAATTTATCTCAATTCTTTCATTGCCAAGTGGCGAGACTGAGAACACTGAATGCATGTAATTTGTCAGAAAGTCACATCATTTGAATTGTAAGGCACAATACACTTATGAATGTAGAAAGAATGATGTTGGGGTGAGAAAGGCATCTATCAAAGAAGTGGCAGAACTACTTAATGTACTGGACATGAGTGCATATGACCATAGTGTACTGTTGGAATGAGGAAAGGAAGTCCAAGATCAGCAAAGTACTAAGTTTGGGATGGAAGAAGGACATTCAGATGGGATGCAACATATAGAAAAAGAGGTGACAATAGTTACAGACCAAGATGGCAGTATGAGCCAGAAGCTCGACATCCACCAGACAGGCCAAATTATGATCAAAGAAAGGGGCTGTGGCCACTGAAGCAGAAGGGTGGTATAGATAAAAGATAAAAAAGAGGCATTTAAGAAGCCATTCAAATACACAGAGCATATTTGAAGGCTATTGCACTAGGGGAATATTTAACAGTAGCTGTTTTCAAATATGGGTGGTGAAGTAAGTAAAGGGTAATAATAATTACAAAGAGTGTTAATTGCGAGTGTTGTTATGAATTAAATAGATAGATGCGAGAAAATTTATAAAGTCATTCAAACCCTCTTACAAAAGAGTATGAATGGAATATGTTAATCAGTTAAAGGCAGGAATGTATATGTATATATTTGTTGTACGTGTTATTGTGATGTGTGTAGAATTAATAACAGATTTGTATGTGAAGATGAAGAGAAGCGATTATGTGCAGAGTTGTGTTATTTTTTTATTCATGTTTTATATATGTATATTGTACCAGGTTGAACTGCTGAAACCCCTTACTTATATATATATATAAGTTTTGACTGGGTTCAAACTCCTTCCTAATCATTTATAAGCTTATATATCTTATGTAAATGAACCAGTACTTTTGAGCAAAATGGGAGATCTTATTAATAGCTTTAACTATCAACATGGCCTACCTCGGCTGCTAGATTCAAACCCCTACTATCCAAATACTTTATTTGTTTCGGAGTAAATGCTGGGGCACCAGCTAGTCTAATAACTAATGTATTCAGGCAGTAGGCTCATAATCCAGTGCTCGAAACATTCCCTATTACTAGCTTAGTCTAATTTTAATTCAATAACAAAATTATACAAAATTAGCAGTGGAAAGAATTAATAAAAGGTTGGTAAAAAGATTTGACCGACAAATAAAGTTTATGTTTGAAGACATTTTATTTTAATTAACATTAATTAAGTTTAAAGATAATTTATTACCCAACATTAATTGACTAAATTTAAACATCTTTATAAATCTAATTTAACACACGCACATTTTTTTAAAGTAACACATTATAACATATATCTGATGAAAAGCATAAATAATATGTGGCATCGTTAAATTATCTCACATTCACACACACGCACATCAATAGTTCATTTTATGCATGCTTAAGAGTTCAAATTACTTTACTCGGTAGGATTGATGAATTACAGCAGTCGCTACTATGTATAAATGATAATAAATAAATGTTTACCTAGGATTTTTGGAACATGGACATTGCTTGTTGTTGGCTGCTTCTACTGCTTCTGTTGGATTATATCTAACCAGTTAGATTTGGACGTTTCTTGAAAAGATTTTATGCGAATCCATTGGTTTTATTCTTGAAAACAGTTGAACGTTTGATGGAGGATTTCTGAGTTGTTAAGCAGACATTATTTCACATGCAGGTTTTGATGATCTTGTTGGACAAAAAGGCTGAAGCATGAGCGTATATTTCCAAAAGCTGCTCAACAATGCATTTTTGTTTCTGAATACATAATAGAAACTGCACTGTTATCTGAACAGAAACAAGACTGTCACTGCGAACTAGACTGAAAAAACTCAACTCCAATAAAAATCTGGCTATTTATGTATCTGAATTATTTTCGTTTTAATATCCTCCAGCAATAGGTGCAATAGGTGTTGTCAAAATTCCTTTAGTAATTAATCCTATGACGTGTTTTTGAAGATTGTTTAATTAGTAGTAGCTTTCATAAATGTATTGTTTTTATATCTTTAATTAGTAGCCCACCGCTGGTGTGGTTTTTTTAAATCTTTATTTAACTTAATAGCCATCGCTGTGTTTTCCAAATATAATTTCTTTTTTAACTTTCATTTATAGATATATATTTTTTTAATATTATTCTAACATGCATACATTTATTTACAATCGCACACACATATATAATTTATTAAAATAAGCTTGAATGAAAAGAGATTTATATTTTTTTAAAATTTTAAATTACTTATTTTTATGAATACTAATTAAGAAAAACTTTACTTTCTTTTATAACACTTTTAGTTTGACTTTAAGAAAACCCCTTTCCCACTTTTAATCTTTTATTTCAAACTCTTTTACGAAAGATCTTTTTTCTATTTTAATAATTTTTTTAGACAAAATTATTTTATATACATGTGCCAAATTGGCCTTGGCACATTACACCCCCTTCCATTTTAGAGTAAAATGCATCATTTTTGACCATTTTATCTCTTGCAATTTTAATTCTTGACTCTAAAGATTTATTAATTTATTATTTTTCTAAGATAGCTTTTTAATATCTTTTAATTAACATACAAAGGACAATCTGTTTTGACTATCCTTTCCTTCTATTTATGCCGAATACATTGCTCACAATGATCTAAATCATAGATAATGACCACCGGGACAAACTAATTTTGTGGCACAGGGATCTTTTGGAAATGATGCGGAAGCAGATTCGCTGACTTACACCAACTTACACATGTGTAAAATCACCAACTTACACATGTGTAAAATTGAAACTTCATTTGCTGATTCTCTTGATCGGACTTGGAAAAAGAAAGGGTTGCTGCAAAATGGCAGGAATTTTCAACTGTCCATTTTTGACTTACACTTTGGAAAGAGGAATGATCCCTGACAAGTCCATTACAGGTACTGAAATTTATCCAATCGGCAGCTTTAAACGTATCTCTAATACTACTCTCATTCCCTTTTGCTCTAGATAAATTCCTACACATGTGTATACATACAGCATAATTCTACACCTACTAATATTCTAGATATCGAGTTATTACTGGACTTGCTTACAGGGAATCTATCATAAATAAATCCCTTTTTGCATGCATCATGAGGTGCAGCAGTGCCAAGAAAATAACATAAAAGGATATCTGGGTAAATACATTTAAGATACGCATCATGAGGTATCATATTTACCGAATATTACCAGTGTATGAGTGCGTATATACACATGTATACTTACACACTCTTAATACACCTTAGATTGACTTTATATTTTTATTATTAATCTTACAACATTATTTTTAAATTCATATGAACATTATTCTAACATTTGTATTAATCTAATCTCACAATATTATTATTCAGTTTTCATATTTATTTATATTAATCTAATCTCGAATATTATTTTCAACCCTTACTCAACTTTTTTAACTTGCGTATATTCAAAAACAACTTACTTTACTACGATTTATTATTACACTGATATATATATATATTTGACTTGACTTTAAATCATTTATTTATTTCCTTTTATTACCGTGCGTGTATTCCAAAAAAAAAAAATTATTAGTTTATCACGAGTCACTTTTTATTATTATTTACTTTACGCTTATTTATTTAACTTGATTTTATCGATTTTATTTTAACTATTTGACCTACTTATTTATTTACGAACATTTTTCTTAATTAATATGTGCGTTGATCACTTTTCCTAAGTATTGACCACTTCAAATTCTTATTTTTTCTAGAGTGCATTTTTAGTTTTTATTTTCATCATTAGGTAATAAATGTAATGTTAAGAGAAGTAGGCAGCAAAGTATAAGGCAATTCAAACACACAGGTGGATTTTGTGCTGATTTAAACCAACTTTTAATTTCTTTGCCCAAATACTCGCACACACCTCAATCCTAATTTAATACACTTTTTTTTTAATTTTATTTGATCATGTTTTATTTTCATCAATACTTTCATTATACACTTATTTATTTCATTTTCATTTTTAAAGTGTTATTTTTACTCTCCCTTTTTTTTAAAAAAAAAAACATTTTCATTTTGCTTTTCTCTTTTGATTTACACATTTATTTTGTTTGCATCATGCTCCGCTATGTTCTAAACTTATGAGCTGGAATATCAATATAATCGATAAGACATAATCGAGGGTTTTGACATAAATTGTTTTATAGATGCTTTGACATTTTAAACTCTAAGATTGTTATTTTATTTTACTAAGACTAACTTTAATCATTTTTTAATTATTCAAACTATCTTGATACTCGTTTTTTCATTTATTTTCTTAAACTTTGTTAAACATTTTCCATTATTCCGAGTCCATGGTCGTTATAAACTAGGTCAAGCTGGCGAATCTGTCAGATTACATATTTTTAATTTTTGTCTGGCGGTTCTTTATTATATATTTTTCTGCATATAGCCACTCATGCTGGGGAATTGAGAATCACCCCTGGGCCTTTCCTTAAATCTAGTATGAGAGATGTTAGGATCGCTGTCGGTTCTTCGACAGATTTTTGTTCTCTTGGGACAATTAGAATAATGTCTCCTCCAAGGACTTCCCGAATTCGACCTATAACTATATTTTACAGCATTTACAGCTGGCTCTTTAAGTTGGGGTTTGAATCCCCTATCTCTCATATCAAAAGTTGGTCTAGCTCTGTCAAAAGCGCTCAACAATTCCACCATTTGTTCCACTGTTTTCCTTTCAGTTCCTATGAGCATTTGCTCAACATTATGAGGAAAACTATGGCAGACTATCCTGACAATTTGTTGTTCAGATAGTGGGTCTGCTGTTAAAGAGCGTAATTTCGCCACTTGCCTTCTAAAAAAAAAAATGAATGGTTCACCAGGTCGCCATTTATCTTGCAAGATCTGGTGATGAAGATTTTCCTGATAATCTTCATTCCAATAACTAGCTAAAACAGCAATTTTATATTCGGCAAAAGTGACAGATTTTTTATATAAAGAGTCCCACCAAGATTGAGACCCCCCTTGTAAATGGCTACAAGCTATTGCGATCATAGCCTTCTCACTTAATTGATTCAGAGTGAAATAGCACTCCAAACTATTTAAATGCTTTATAGGAGCTTCACCTTGATGGCCAGAAAATATCCATATTTTCAAAAACTGGTTCATGATTGCCAGATTGTTTACAATGTGCGTGTTTGCACTCAAGTGGTCACACTGTTTTATTTCCATTTATGAACTATTTTCACTATTCTTTTGATTTACTTTCCAAGCTAAATCCATTATTCCAACTTTTATCTCTTAAATTACTTTTCTTTCTATCATTTTTTTCAATTACTTGGTAAGCGGTCTCTATTTGATTTTCTACTTGTGTTTTAATCTCTTCTATTTCTTCCCTAATTTCTTCTTTTATTTTATTTTGGATCATTTCAATCGGTCCTTTAACTTTTCAAGCATTTCAGCTTGCCCTTCCAATTTACTCTTCATTTCATTATTTTGGTTTTTAAGCTCTTCAGCTATTTTTTATATTCTTTGGCTGTTTCTTTTTGTTTTTCAAACATGCAAGTTAATAAAGCTATGATTTCCCTATTCTCTTCTTTTTGCTCAACCTCTTTTTCATTTTTATATTTTTGTTCCTCACTAGAAGCATTCTCTACTTCTTTTGCTTGAGTTTTCATTTTTCCTTCACTGGGGACCTTTTCTATTTCACTAGTTTCAGTTTTATTTTGTTCCTCACTGGGAACATTGTCTGTTTTTTACCTTGAGTCTCCATTCTATGTTTATTTCTTGTCATGTTTATACTTTTAAACTTTACTTTTTTATATTATTTTTATTTAATATTATATTTTATTTATGCTCATAAGTTTACTAATTTCTATTTTATTTATTTCTTACTAAACTGGAAATACACGCTGACTCTACTCCTCCTTTGTTCATTTTTCTCCACCTGATCTTAATGCTTTAACTCCACCCAAACATCCAACTGTCTCTGATTTAACATAATGATTTATTTTAGATAACGTAAATAGCATAAATCTCTTTTCATTTAAAGAAAACAATGTTTTCAGTCAATTCTTTTTTTTTTTTACAAAATTAAAACGCTTTAAAAAACGTAATTTAGCTTTTGTATAGAAATTTTTTTAAAATAAGAAACAAAGTATTTATTTACTATTGTTTCTTAGGTCCAGCCCCAAATGTTGGGAAAGCCATTTATGTACCGGGTCGAACCGTTGAAGCCACTTACTTATACGTATATATAAGTTTTGACTGGTTTCAAACTCCTTCCTAATACATTTATAATTTTATAAATGTTATGTGAATGAATCGGCACATTCGAGCAAAATGGGAGATCTTATTAATAGCTTTAACTATCAACAATGGCCCACCTTGGCTGCTAGATTCAAACCCCTACTATACAAAAACTTTATTTGTTTTGGGGTAAACCCCGGGGCACCAGCTAGTCTAATGACTAATGTATTCGGGCAGTAGGCTTGTAATCCAGTGCTTGAAACATTCCCTATTACTAGCTCAGTCTAATTTTAATTCAATAACAAAATTATACAAAATTAGTGGTGGAAAGAATTAATAAAAGGTTGGTAAAAAGAATTGACCAACAAATAAAGTTTAAGTTTGAAGACATTTTATTTTAATTAACATTAATTAAGTTTAAAGATACTTTATTACCCAACATTAATTGAATAAATTTAAACATCTTTATAAATCTAATTTAACACATGCACATTTTTTTAAAGTAACACATTATAACATATATCTGGTGAAAAGCATAAATAATATGTGACATCATTAAATTATCTCACATTCACACACATGCACATCAATAGTTCATTTTATGCATGCTTAAGAGTTCAAATTACTTTACTCGGTAGTATTGATGAATTATAGCGGTGGCTACTACGTATAAATGATAATAAATAAATGTTTACCTAGGATTTTTGGAACGTGGACATTGCTTGTTGTTGGCTGCTTCTGCTGCTTCTGTTGGATTACATCTAACCGGTTAGATTTGGACGTTTCTTGAAAAGATTTTACGCGAATCCATTGGTTTTATTCTTGAAGACAGTTGAACGTTTGACGGAGGATTACTGAGTTGTTATGCAGACATTATTTCACAGGCAGGTTTTGATGATCTTGTTGGACAAAAAGGCTGAAGCACAAGCATATATTTCCAAATGCTGCTCAACAATGCATTTTTGTTTCTGAATACATAATAGAAACTGCACTGTTATCTGAATGGAAATAAGACTGTCACTGCAAACTAGACTAAAAAAACTCAACTCTGATAAAAATCTGGCTATTTATGTATCTGAATTGTTTTCATTTTAATATCCTCCGGCAATAGGTGCAATAGGTGTTGTCAAAATTTTTTTAGTAATTAATCCTATGACGTGTTTTTGAAGATTGTTTAATTAGTAATAGCTTTCATAAACGTATTGTTTTTATATCTTTAATTAGTAGCCCACCTCTGGTGTGGTTCTTTTAAATCTTTATTTAACTTAATAGCCATTACTATGTTTTCCAAATATAATTTCTTTTTTAACTTTCATTTATAGATATATTTTTTTAATATTATTCTAACACACATACATTTATTTACACTCGCACGCACATATATAATTTATTATAATAAGCTTGAATGAAAAGAGATTTATATTTTTTTTAAATTTTAAATTACTTATTTTTATGAATACTAATTAAGAAAAACTTTACTTTCTTTTATAACACTTTTAGTTTGACTTTAAGAAAACCCCCTTCCCACTTTTAATCTTTTATTTCAAAATTTTTTATGAAAGATTTTTTTTTTATTTTAATAATTTTTTTAGACAAAATTATTTTATATACATGTGCCAAATTGGCCTTGGCACAATATATATTTTGTTGTTTTTTAATATCATAAGCTAGAGATTTAAATAATGTCAGTAGTAGCATGTGTTTCTTAATGAAAACCCATTAAACATATAAGGCTAGAGAGTAATAAAAAAAGGAATTGAAAGTTGCACTGTGGGTGGTTTCAGTTAATGATTCGGTCCACCAGAATTCTTAGAACTGGTCAAGTTAGTATTTTAGAACAATGGAAGCTAAAAGCATTCTTGAGATCTGGTCATTGGTGTATGAATAGACAAAAAGCAAGAAGAGGTGAAAGAGCATTAAAGAAAAAAACTATATCTTTTTTTTGGAGGGGGGGGATTTTAGTGGTGATTCGAAAAGAGATGGTTGATAAGAAAGAAGTGGGAAAAATAAACGTATTAACATGATTATTAATTAATGAAAATTTATTCATAATGTATTACATTAAAATGCAGGGGTAAATATAATCATGTGGGTTCATTAGACCGACTCAGTGGACAGCTATTGTGGGACCAGCCTGAACTTTATTTATGGAGATTTTCCATTTATTCAATCAAGTGTAATGGCCACAAATCTTCAAACAGTTAGAACCTCTCTCAATCAAGTTAAAAATCATCTACTTAACTTCTAGGATGGATTATTTTGTGTAGAATATTTCAGAGCCTGTCATCATCATTCAGATCAATGACTCTCACTAAGACCAGTATCCTTTCAAGACTGTAAGCTTACAGATCATTAGCTTTGACCACATGAACATTCGCTCTTAACAAAGGTAACCTTGACCTTTTGTCAGTATATGTTAAATGAACATTTAGTAATAGATTAAGAAACATGTGTTATTCCAATTTAAAGAAAGTTATTAATAATTTTTTAAACCATTTAATAAATGCAACTCTGACATGTAATTGCACTCTTTCATTAATATGTATATTAATCTTATATCGGAATGAATGAGTTGTATGTTTAAGATATTGAGGTATGTATACATGTGTTAATAAATCTTAGAATTTAATTATAACTTGTGTATTATTTGCATTCTGGGATTCTGAAACTTCTGGGCTATCGTAATCAGATTTTTAGGCAGATAGAAATTATGATATATATATATATAACGTCTCTTCATAAGATCACCTTAGCTTTGTTCTCCTGATAGACGTTATTTCCCCAGACCTTGAGATTGAGCTACTCTGGATAAGATACCCAAAGAGTGTCCACTGGAACCTTTCTTTTTGTTTTCGAGGGGTATAATTCTTATTAATGGATAAGATTGGTGCTTGAGATGAGATTTGGCCCATGATCATAAATATACCTACTCGAAGCTTAGGGTAATAACTTGTACACTCTAAATTCTTAGGATAAGATTAGGGGTAGACTGTTAAAATATAGTACAAATAAATGCAATAAAACATTGGAAAAAAGCAAACTACAAAACAAAGCCAAGTAATCAAAAGATCTAATAAAGCTAAAAAAAAATCAGACAATTAAGATCTTTATAAAAAATTGCTAAAGGCAGAGAATTGAAGATCTTAAAACATAATATATAAATTATATATAAAAAAACGTACATATTTCTATGGTACATAATATAATGAAATATAAACCCATAAAGATGAATGATTTTGTTTTAATAGAATGTCTTCAAATAATTCAATTGTTTGAAGTTAAAATGTATAAATCCATAATAACCACATTAATATCTGCTCCTTAACATGCAAAAATATTAATCCAACTTTTAAATCAAGATTTCATCATGTTTATGTAATGTTTTGTGATTTAATTACTGTTGGATATATGATTGGTATTTGATATAAAGGTTTAATTAAAGTGTACTAAAATAAAACGATTATCTGTGTTGTCTGGGAGTCAATTATAGAAAATTGAACTTTGCAGTTAATAATTAATATACTGATGAATAAATATATTTATACTTAAGTATAATTAATGTTTTAAAAAGATTTGAAATATTTAAAAATGGTTGGATTAAAAATAAAATTGAAATCAATTAAAAAAATATTATTGGGGGAATAAATATCAAACATTTGTGACAATTCTCTGTGAAGTTTTTTTTTTTTTGTAAAGTGAAACAAAATTTACCAAGATTTTCATTACAGTTTTGTGCTTTGTAGAGAAAAATGGTGTTGCATTTTTGTAACAATATTTTAATTTAAAAAAAAAAATCTGTCAGAGTAAAAGATTTTTGAGAATAAAAGTTTTGGCTGTAACAAACACATTTTCATCAAATATTTATACACAAAATAATAAATAATTCTTCAAACTTAAGGAAGATAAAATTGCAAGTTTGATTTAATAATATAAACAACTAGATTATTTATACATAAAAGTAATAATAATTCCAAACCTCACTATATATAAAGTAAGGTATTAAAGAGAAGGCAGTGAACAGCTGAAAGATATTATTTATTATTCATACCAATCTTAAGATTTATTAAATATTTTTATACTATGTCAAGCTCTACTTTAGAAAGATAATTGTGGTGTGTTGGTTAAAAAATTATTCATCGGTTACTTCCATAATCTAAGATTCAATAAAACAAAGACTTTTCAATTCTAATAATACAAACCTTTTATTATATCTGCTAGGTATACAACCCAATGTAGATAGCAAGAGTGAAGAGTTCAGAGAAGCAAAGTTGGGCGAATAAATGCTAATATCTAATTGAAAACTAAGATGTAGACATTATTATTGATAAGAAAGATGTCAAAATCGTGCATGAACATAAAAGTTCATTTTTATGATTTTTACAACTAGATACTATGTAATCAGATTATTAAATCCACAAAAGTAAAGCCATTTTTCTATTCAAAAAAATGAAGCACTTCATAAAAAAGTAGATGATTATGAATAAACAATTAAATTTTTCTTTTAAAAAAAGAAAATGTAATTTATTTTTCATTGATTAAACAAAATAATTGAATGCTTTATTGTTCAGGAGTTCATAAAAAGTTTAAGTCCTGGAAGTGATAGTTCTGAGCCAAAATCCATAGAATTTAAACTGAAGAATCTCATTCTGCCACTAGGATTGTGGAGGAAATAAACTTGTAGATACAGCATGACTTAATATTTCATTTTTGACACCATAGAAAATTGTATTAGAAATAGATATCCAGCTGAAAAGTGGTTAAATTATATTGAATGGCTGGTTACTTATGTTATACTAATAATTTGAATAAAAAAAAGTTTGAACCATATTTTTATAAATATATTTTTTGGTATCTAAGTTAATTTTAATGTGTTTAGAATATACTTATTTAAAGTAGAGGAGTTTTAATGATTTTAAAATATAAACATTTTGAAAAATAAATTTTATACCTGATTAAATAGACAAATTTGTTTTTCATTTATAAATATTCTGAAGATAATAGATAATGCAAATAAAGACATGGATGAAAAAATAAAAAAACTGATATCTTTTACTTCCTTTAAATTGTTGATATAAGTATTTGATAGAAGTAAACAAAGTATTTTATTTACAATGAATAGTGTTAAGAGTAATATTACTGAGGTGAAAATTGACTATCAGCAGATTTGCATAAATATAAATTATTTTAAATGATGAGAATGGGCAGGTTGCGGTTATTACTGTACATACGGGTCTGTTTTGAAATTGCTACTTTCCTGTATTGTTTGATTTTGAGTTTTTCCTTCTTTAATAATATTTGTACTTCTTTATTAAACTTACTGTGTTGAATTTTGTTTGTTGATTGTATGTGGTTAGGTTGCACGCTCTCAAACTCCATGGGTATTAAGTCACCAGTGATCATGATTCTTTAAATGAGTGAACAAGATTCAAGCACAAAAGATATTCAGGTTAAAAAAATAGATATAGTTAATAAAATGAAAACTTGAGAAGTTAAAATATTATATAAAGATCAATATAACAAATTATTGAATTATTATAAATGATAATAGCAAGTCTGAGGCTGATGGAAGAAATATCTTATCAAAATCCATTGTTATAAATCAGTATATTTTATTTACAGTTAATATGTCAGTAATTCAACAAGACTTTTGATGTGATGATTAGAACATTTGTTTGCTTTTTGCCCCGATTTGAGATTGTGCTTAAAAATTAGAATTCTTTTCAGGCAGCTAAATAATTTCCTAACAAATTAGTATTTTTTTGAAGATAGTTAAAGCAGTTAGACATCGAGTTATATAGTATCTAAAAATAAATATATTATTTTTCTTAGCTAAAACATGAAATCTAAATTGGTTGAATAAGTACGAAATTGCTGGTCATAGTATACAATATTTGTTATTTTGTAAATGGAAATAATAATAGAATATTAATATTAATATTAGTAACTTTCCACAGTAACTTTGCATTTTATATCTCAGAATCATAAGTAGACTATAAAAAGTACATTTACCTTAAACAATACAAAATTATCTATTAATACATTGTACAGGGTTAAACCTGCATTTATATATGTAATATATGCGGGGTTCGAACTCAGACTTTCACACAATCCACCACTCTCAGTGCCATCTCATATTGCTGACCCACCTGACCACATACATGTTGAAAAGATAAATAATCACCAATATACGTATTTCATGCTAAACCAGCAATCATCAGTTGGTCTAGATTACTATCCTCACACACACATATATATATAATCAGTACTCAGCTTTATATTAAGATAGCCAATCTTTATACTTTAACGAACAGGCTTCAAACTATTCCAACTCACAACTCTTTAGCCTTCCATTTCATTGAAAATCTGATGATGGAACTTCAAAGCCCTTGTTCAAAAAGATAATCAATTCTATTATTTAAAATAGTTCTATAAAGGCAATAAAACTAAAAATTCCCCAGATAAAAACTTAAATCTCAATACCTGAAAAATATTATAAGTGCTTGCCTTAATAGTTTTAATAATTAAATAATTAATTTGTAAAGCCATAGTCGTTACTTAAAGTAATACATATCACTCTTATACTTTAAATAAATCTTGTGTTAAGATTTGTAGAGGTCCATACTGTCGGTTTCCAAGCGCATGGTCTTAAGGTTATAGCCTTAATATAAATTACTTAATAGTTTTAATAGATTTTATATTATCTTATTTCTAAATAACAATATATAATCAAATATAATATGTTTAAAAAAGATGAAAACAATTAGAAATTACTTACTGAGTTAATTCAAATAACCAGTCTATATGTTTTTCAAATCCTTTTGTTCCCTAAAAAAACAACATAACAATCGAAAAGATTTTTTAGATTAAAAAAAAAATCAAAAAAATATTATAGTTCATTTTTTAAAATTAGATAGAAATTTAAGTATAAAGAATGTAAAAATTACTATATACTTATATTATGGATTAATTTCATGTGACACTGAAGACATGACTTGATCTATCTGTCTAGTAAACATATTGAAATATTTTTAAAAAGACGCAGTAAGATTTTAAAAATTTATATACATACACTATATACAGAATTTTTACGAAGATATCTTTATATCTGTAATTTTTGGTATATAAGGATTGTTGTAATTTTTTTTTTATGGTAAACAAGTAAGTATTTATATTTAATTCTTAGTAATCATTTGAATTCAATATTTTTATGTATTTCTATTTAATTTTTTTTATTAATATTTAAAGTTTAATATTACTTTCTTCTAGGTTTATTAATTGTTACATTACTTACAAAGTAATACTGCAGAAAGGAGTTTGCTATTAACTGAAAGGAGACCCTTTGATTCCTCTTAGAGGCCTTAAAGGAACCGAGCAGGGCAAATTCCTAATGTCCACTCCATACGTTCTTGTCGTTGCAGCTGTTATTACTATGTGATTATTCATATAGTATACTAACATGGATGGGCTGCTCACCAACACACATTAGCCAGCGTGGTGAGTTTATTGGCTTTTTACCTCTGAGTTTAAGATCAAGAAACACCATGGTCTTTCTTCTCAGTGCCTGATAAGGCAGAATGAATGTTTATGTAAATGATAAATATTTTTCCAATACATATATACAATTATGACAGACAAAAATAAAGCATGGCCCTTATTCCCAGGAGGCTGTAAAGTCACCAACCAAGGCAGCGGTTGGTGGCCGAAGGCGGAGGGTGCTAAGAATCCCCTGATTGTGGACCCAGGCTGCCATTCGATGATGACTTTTTATTTAGGTACTTACAACTGCAGATCACTTTCAAGTGAAGGAAGATTGCAAGAATTAGAAGAAGAACTGTCTTATATTAAATGGGACATTATTGGACTTTGGGAAGTTAGAAGAAAAGGTGATTTAAAAAGTGGACATATACTCTATTATAAAGCACACATATTGGAAATATAAGTAGAGTAGGATTCATTATAAATAAAAAGTGGAAGAATAATATTGTGGAGATTGATGGTGTATTGGACAGAGTTGCAAGATTAGTTATACAACTTAATAGCAGATACCAAATGCAGATAATTCAGGTTTATGCCCCAACAAGTTCTCATAGTGATGAAGTAGTAGAAGATTTTTATATGGATGTACAAAAGACTTTTGATCAGAGTAAACAACATTTTAAAATTGTTATGGGAGACTTTAATGCTAGAATTGGTAGACACATAAAAGATGAAATTGCTGTAGGTAATTTTGGTTATGGTATTAGAAATGAGAGAGGACATAGACTTGTGGAGTTTGCAGAAAAAGAAAAAAATTATATTATGAATTCATTTTTTGAGAAAAATGTTAAAAGGGAATGGACATGGAAGCATCCAAATGAAGGTACAGCAGAATTGGATATTTTGACTAACAGGAAATACATATTTCAAGATTGTAATGTTCTTAATAAATTTAACACAGGAAGTGATCATCGATTAGTAAGATGTAAGTTACGTGTTAATGTAAAACTAGAGAGACAAAAATTATTAAGAAAAACAATATTTACAGTTGATATTTCTAATCTTCAGAAACATTCTAATGAATTTAAATTAGAACTTACAAATAGGTTTCAAGTATTAGGAGATTTTGAACATGATTCAGATTTGAATGAAATTAATATGAAAATAACTGATACACTTTTAAAAACTGCAACAAAGATAGCTGGTAGAAAAAAGCAGCAATTGACTAATAAAATTTCTACTGAGACTAGAGAATTTATGAAGAAAAGAAGGAATATGAAGATATACAAAAGTGATGTATTAAAAAGAATTGAATATCTTGAATTTTGTAAAATGGTACGGAAAAGAGTTGAAAATGATATAAGAAAGTATAACTGTGAAATAGCAAGGAAAGCTGTAGAAGAAAATAAAAGTCTCAAGAATGTTAAACAACATTTTGGTATTGGTAGGAAATTTATATCTGCAATAAGAAAAAAGATGGAATTATTACTAAAAAGAGAGATGACATCATGAAATTGGTAGAAGATTTTTATCAAGAATTATCTAATAATAAAGAACAAGTACCTCCTATATCTATTACATCTTCCGAATTGCCCAGAATTTTAAATGAAGAAGTGAGATATGCAATTGAATGTATGAAGAAAGGAAAGGCTCCAGGAAATGATGGAATTATAATTGATATATTAAAAGAAGCAGGTGAAGAAATAGAAACAATTTTAGCAAAGTTATATACCAAATGTCTAAATGATAAAGATGTACCAGAAGATTGGAAGAATGCAGTAATAATATTAATATTTAAAAAAGGTGATAAAGAAGATATTAGAAATTACAGACCTATCAGCCTTTTATCAGTTTTATATAAAATGTTTACCAAGATAATTACAACTCGTCTACAGAGAACTTTGGATTTCCACCAACCAAGAGAACAAGCTGGATTTAAAAGTGGTTTTAGTACAATAGATCATATCCAGGTATTGAGAGAAGTCATAGAAAGGACAAATGAATATGAGTTGTCATTATGTTTTGGATTTGTAGATTATGAAAAGGCATTCGATTCTATACACATTTCTTCAGTGATTAAAGCATTGGATCATCAAGGTATAGATCCAGGTTATTGTCATATTTTAAAGAATATTTATAAAAATGCAACAGCAACAATTAGATTACATAATGATACTGGAAAAATCAACATTGAGAAAGGTGTAAGACAAGGTGACCCATATCACCAAAAGTTTTTACAGCAGTGCTGCAAAAAGTATTTTGTGGATTAAAATGGGAAACTAAAGGAATGAAAGTAAATGGAGAGTATTTAAGTCATTTATATTTTGCAGATGATGTAGTTGTTTTTGCAAATAATGCTTCAGAGCTGCAGGAAATGTTGCAGGAGTTAGCAGATGAAAGTAGAAAAGTAGGACTAAAGATAAATGTTAAAAAGACTAAAGTAATGTTTAATCGATTTGCTCAAAATATGAAAATAAAGATTGATTATGAAGAATTAGAAGAAGTTAACAGTTACAAATTTCTTGGTCAGATTATTAATACAGATGGAAACATAATGGAGGAAATTAATCATAGAATTAAACTTGGTTGGAGTGCTTTTGGTAGAAATAACTTGATACTAAAAGGAAATATGTCTATGTGTTTGAAAAGGATGGTTTTTAACAAATGTGTTTTACCAGTTCTTACTTATGGATTTAAGACTTGGACACTTAATAGAAGAGCAATACAGAGACTTCAGACCACTCAAAGGAGTATGGAGAGATGTATGTTGGGAGTAACAAGAAGAGATCGAAAACGCAATGTATGGGTAAGACAACAAACAGGTGTTACTGACCTTATTGAAAAAATTAAAAGATTGAAATGGAGTTGGGCTGGACATATTCCTAAAAGAAATGATAATAGATGGACAATTGAAATTTTAAACGGGATTCCAAGAGATTGTAAAAGACCCAGAAAGAGACCACATGTGAGATGGATGGATGAAATAAGAAAATGTGCAGGGGTGTTGTGGAAAAGAGAAGCTAAAGATCGGAGAAGATGGATTAAACTTGGAGAGAGCTTCATCCTGCAGTGGATTGATAATGGTTGATGATGATGATGAATACTGTTTAGGGTAATTTCAATATATTAATCAAAATTATCTGAAATAAATTATTTTTGTTGTTAAAATTATTAATTGTTCATGCGATTCTTCTCTCATTAGTCTCATTTCTAAGACATAATATCATACAATAGGATAAGTCATGCTTTAAACTAAGAGAAAGATCATGTTCTTATCAGAAATCACTTCATGGGTATTATATCCATAAGTATTTTTTCTGAGGTAAACCCCATCTATAAAAATACTTATGGATGACCATAAACTGTAATTCTTTACAGGTTGATTTAATGATTGATAATTGGGAAATATAATCAGAATACGTCATATAAGCAATTACATAAAGGACATAACATTTAAGCATGACCATTCATATCCATTAATTTATTTAATCAAAAGTAAATTTTAATTAATCTTTGTAAAACTGATGATTGACATATTGACTTTAAAATAATATGTTTACATGCCACAAGTTTTTAGCTGTATAACAATTGTGTGCATATATGAATCATCAGTAGAGGCACAGCTACCATCATCATACAATTAGCACATGAACTAAGCTGATGTGTATAAATATATAACAAAATTATAAATTAACCCACATTTAAGTTATTAGTCAATTACGTTATCTAGTTTTAAATTCATAATTTAGAAATGAAAAAAATGAATCTACTTCTCATATTATATCTTAGCTGTTAAATAGAACATAAATTATAACAATGACAAATCTAGGAGTAAAATTTTAAAAAGATAAATGCAAACTTAAGCTAATTCTAGTGACCATAATAAAATCTCAATGATTTAAACTTTTTTTTAGATTTATCATTGATTTGGTTATAATCTACTTAACAGCTCAAACATCTGATGAAAAGTGAGGTTATTTTTTCATCTTTTTATAAATTTTAAATTAGAAATATCTAACATTGCTAATTTTTATATATATATGCAAGGTAAAACAATTCACGTTAAAGTCAGCAGTGAAGGAGGAAACATTACTCATTAGGCTTACCAGGCAATTGACATCTGGTTATTTGATTAGTTTTACATTCTTGTTTTATATTTTAAAAAAGAATACATAAATCCTAATTTACTGACTATATTAAAATGTTAATCGGATTTGCTACCTGAAAAAAAAAAATCCTAAAGTTGATGGCATATAAATGCTTTACCATTGCAATACAAAAAATGTGACATATATATAATTTACAAAATATAATACTATGTATTGCATACAATTTTTAATTGTTAACAGGATTTGAATAAATACACCTAACATCAAAAGAATTATTTATTAAAATAAATTTTAAAAATGTAAGCAAAAATAAATAAATTCATACTTTAGCTCTCCACATTAACCAGAGTTTGAAAACATCAACATGTCGGCCACATTGAATGGCCCTATCTCCAGTATCATAGGAGACTTCATAATGCTTGTCTTGCTGGTAAAGGTAATCCGCACACATTTGGTTGCAACTAAATAATAATCCCTAAAATAGAAATGATTTGTTTGAATATATGTTTCATTATTTAATTTTTTTTTTTTAAATATCAAATACAACAACTATTAAAAACAACTTGAATAATCGTTATGTTATTTAGAAAAACGTTTTCTTGCTTAAAAATATTATATGTGACTTATGTAGCCACACTTGGTATAAAAGTTAAACTCTAATGAACGTAATTCTCAACATTATCATTAACAATTAGAGTGAAATCATTCCAACTTCATAAAAAGTAAACCCAAAGATAAAGAGTAAAATCTTGTGGATGAATTTTTTGATTGTGTTACAATCCATTTTGTAATACATTATTATTTTCATATATACATAATACAGTAGTTACCTTTTGACTTCATTAATAGTAAGTTTTTTTTTAAGAATCTTTATCATCTCATCTAATTATAGTTCTTTTTGCATTCTATCGACTACTTTTCAATGTAATTGATCAAATTTTATTAAAGTTGGGATAATTTTTATAAAATCATTGAAGCTTCTCCTACATAAAATTCGGTTCAAGTAATTTATAAAATACCTTTTTAGAACAACTAGAAGATTGAATGAATATTGAAGTTAAGATTCTTCTTCTTTGTATATGATGATTCAAATATATTTTAATCTGTTGTTGCTGTTTTGACTTAAAAGCTTTATGTATGTACAAAGTATTCAAAATTGTATTATTTATATACTTTTTATTAAACAACATTTGAAACACCATAAGTAAAACAAAAAATTAAGAATTTCTGTCGTAATCAATAATACCACGGACAAAGCAATTATTTATTAATATTCTTTCTTAACAGAAAAATAAAATATTTATACTATTTTTAAACAAAGGGGTACATAGAATCATACTTTAATTATTCTTTTTCACAACTGCCATCAGTTATAAGTTTGGCAAACAAATGAGTATTAAATCCATATAGGATAGTGAAATATTTAACAAGTACAATTATTTAGAATCTATTGATAACCAAAATTTAGAATATATTGTGACCCATGAAGTAGAATTAAAAAGAATTTGTTACTAAAAAATAGATGCATTTACTAATGATTTTTAAGTTAACAAGAAGAGATAAATTTAATTTGATCTTATTAGTTGCATATATGGAAAAGTCTGCTAAACTGGCTAATCTATTTAGCCAAAACAAGAAAATTCACGTTTATAACCTGCGGAGTTAAAAATAAATAATGTATATTTGTTTATTTTCAACTAAGGTTGAATCACTAACATTGTTATTCTGTCCTATATACCAACATGTGTGTCACGATTCATTTGTGTGACGCTCGAGTTCCTCCGGTTTGTCGGCAAAATATCAAAATTTATATTAGAAAATTAATACAAGCTTACTAAAATTAAAAATATATAAAATGCAGAAAAATACTGACAAGCTACAATAATTCCGAAAAATGGGAGCTAAACTAACCAGTGGTCTTAGTACGAGTTTAGTGCGTAATTCTTATTAATTTATGGGTCTAGCCAATGAGAATTTGTTGATTTTAACTCCCGCTTCCTAGCGCACATCTTAAAAATATAGTCGTGGCAACATAGTAATTAGTAGTGAATGATTTGTCATTGGCAATCGTAGAATCATTAAGTATATTTTATTGATTAACTATTTGTTCTCTGGGTCTAGGTTAATAGTTCTATCATTATCTCTTGAAATTCATTACAGATATATAAAGTTATCAAAGACTTGCAATGATTCTCTTATGTATAAAATTGTGAATATCAGTAGTTTGGTAAAGTGAATATTTATTATTTACAGATTTAAATATATATATATTTCAAAATTTAAGCAGACATTAAAAAGATAATTTGTCTAATAGAAAAGTAAACATAAAAGAAATAATATTGACGACGGCACTGTCCTAAAAAAGCTCATATCATTTGGAAAAGATATGATGAAAAATATATAGTATGGAATTTTCCTGGATGGGTGAGGAAGGCTATCCTATGTCAACTTGCATTATTTGTAAGGAAAAACTTTTCAATGCTTTTTAGGTCCCTAATAAATTACAATGTTATTTAGCTACAAAACATCCAAACCTATTAACAAGTCTCCTGATTATTTCAAAAGACTGTTAAATTAAAAAAAAAAAAACAAGAACAGTCATTTAAAGAATATCTCAAAATCTCTGACAAAGCTCAAGAATGTTGTTTCTTAGTTACTGAACTAATGGCACAGAGAAAAAAAAACCGTGCATACTATTGATGAAATTCTAATCTTACAAGCTTGTCATCTCATAGTAAAAACCTTATTAGGGGATGAAATTCTGAAAATTCCCTTTTTAATAACATTATTAACAGGTGGATTGAAAACATGTCTGAAGATATCAAAATTCAAGTAATAGAACATTTCAAGTCTGATAATATATTTGCATTTCAAATCGATGAATCGACAGATATAAGTGGGAAAGATAATTTATGATCAATCAATTTTTCTTTTGGAAAAAAATTCTCTGCAAGAACAATAGGAAAAAATATTTTTAAAAGAAAAAATGATTTCTAATCTTGAATAGAAATTTGTACGGAAGGAGCAAAATTTATGACAGGTTCAATAAAAGAATTTGTTGCTACAGCTAAAGAATGCAATCCAGGTATTATTTAGATTCATTATTGTTTTTTTTATATCGAGAGAGTTCAATTTCTAAATGTATTGTCACTGATTTGCAAATTGTTCAGCATCATATCATTAAAATGGTCAATTTTATCAAAAGTAAAATAAAAAATTTGCATATTTTCTTAATTATGCAAAGCTATGGAAGCAGAGTACTTAGTATTTGTTTTTGTACACTGAAGTGCGATTGTTATTAAAAGACAAGATATCACCATTTTATGAATTGCTTAAATAATTGTTTGTTTATTTTTGTAATGTCTTCGCAGCTAAGCTTTTCCAGAGGGGTAGAAAAACACTTACAATCTGATCGAAACTCGGCTGAACAACTCTTAAAACCGTTGTGCCTCAAATAGCTCTTAATAGCTTTACGTATCCACTTCTGTTAACAAGACTGTAACAAGTGCGCGATGTTTTCCTCTAGCAGTTTATATCTCCCTCTGAGTTATTTTGTTAAGTCTTATCTGCTACATTCCGAAAACTTAATCGCGTGTTTTTCAAATCCGTTTTATTATTCTTACTTTAATTAGTTATTTTTATTTCTGATAAAAATAATCCCACAACTTGTTTTTAAATTATAATTATTTTTTATTATAATTATTTTTACTTTCAACTAAAATAAATCTAAAACTTCTGGAGTAAATTGTCTCTAGTAAACTCGGTTTATTTCTCACAATGAATACAACACTTCCTCCCCTCACTCCAGAAGTTAGAGTTTATTTACGTTACACATAATCATCCAATATGCGCGGTTTCTTTTTTCAGCTTGGAGAAAACTTGATTTTTCCTATTAATCGATATAACCTTGAAAATTGTGTGAATTCTTCTTTTTTCTTGCCGCTTTGAGTGCTATTTTCTCTTGCTTGGAGAGACTTTGGGTTTTTTCCTGTTCTGCAGGTTTTGTCTCTGGCCGCACACTGTTCAAAGATTTCCGTTCTAAAAAATCTTCGAACATCTCAATTTCATTTTCACTTTCGGCCATCTTTTCCTGTAGTTCCATTTCATACTGCTGTCAACTCTCTACCTGTTCGGATAATTCTGACATTGCGAGTTCGCTTTTTAAATCTTCGTTCGATCTTTCCAAAATCTGACATTCTGAAAATTTGCTTTGTACTTTTTTACTAAATTGTGAATTTTGTTGTTCAAGTTCTTCTTTTAATTTATTTAATTCACAAACATCCAGTTTTAATTTGTGCACTTCTTTTGATAGTTCTTTAAATTGCAAGTTGAGTTGTAGCTCCGATTGCGTCTTTCTCTCAAGCATGGCAGCTAATTTTTGGTTACGTGACTCCAATTCTTGTAGTTTAGTGATCTGTCTTTGTCTTTGCGAAAAAGTCCTATCTCTCACGGCCATGCTTTGTCCCTTAGTTGATACATAGCCAATGGTATACGTTGTATCATCTGTGCCAGGATTACATTTTGTTTGTCATGGTTTTTTGCATACAGCTGCTAAATGTCCTTTAAATCCGCAGTTATAACAGTTTTCTTTTCTCCATTTACAATTTTTAGATACATGGCCAGTTTTACCACAGCAGAAACATTTCACTGTTATTTTCTCTCTATAAATATTTTCATTCTTTGGCTGCTGGCTTTGATCTGTTTTGTAAACTGCCATCTTTCTGGTCTCTTCTGAGTTGTTTCTAAAAACTATGGCTTGCTCAATTACTGCTTCATATGCTATTCCTTTTTTAATAGCCACTTCGTATGGTAAGTCGCTTTCCGTTAACAACATCTGTCGCAATCTTTCGTCGTCGTACATTCCCCAAAATAATTGATCCAGCAAAGCTTGTTCTAAAAATTTGCCATAATCACAGTTTTTTGCCAGCTGTTTTAATGCTATATCATAGTCTTTAATTTTTTCTTCCCTGGCTTGCTTTCTATTTCTCAGAGTTAATCTAACTACGTGTCTAGATGGCTTTGGGCTAAAATAGTCCGTTAATTTTTTAACTATATCTTCAAACTGTACTCCATCAATTATCGGTCCGTCCCATAATTTATTAATAATTTCTATGACTTTGCGTCCTCCTAAACATAAAAGTGCGGCCACTTTTTTTTCATGATTTTTTATCCCATTTAACTTGAAAAAAATTTCCAATTGCATTATATAGAGAGGCCATTCCTCGGCATTTTCAATGCTAAATTCAGGAGTACTAATTTGTCCTAACGACGTTTTGCTTGTTTCCAAATGTATCGGTTGACTTTCTCGTCTCACTTATTCTTTCAAGTTTTACTAGGTTCGAAACTTAGACTGCGCCAAACTTGTAATGTCTTCGCCTCTAAGCTTTTCCAGAGGGGTAGAAAAACACTTACAATCTGATCGAAACTCGGCTGAACAACTCTTAAAACCGTTGTGCCGCAAATAGCTCTTAATAGCTTTAAGTATCCACTTCTATTAACAAGACTGTAACAAGTGCACGATGTTTTCTTCTAGCAGTTTATATCTCCCTCTAAGTTCTTTTGTTAAGTCTTATCTGTTACATTCCGAAAACTTAATCGCGTGTTTTTCAAATCCGTTTTATTGTTCTTATATTAATTAGTTATTTTTATCTCTGATAAAAATAATTCCACAACTTGTTTTTAAATTATAATTATTTTCCATTATAATTATTTTTACTTTCAACTAAATAAAATAAATCTAAAACTTCAGGAGTAAATTGTCTCTAGTAAACTCGCTGTTTATTTCTTACAACGAATACAACAATTTTATAACTGAACAAAATAGTATGGTGTTCAAAGTTAGTATTTCTGGCAGATTTGTTTGTTCACCTGAATGAACTAAATTTAAGCTTGCAAGGAAGGCAATAAAATATTTTAGTATTAATTGACAAAATTAAATTCTTTAATGATAAATTAGAATAGAAAAAGAAAAAAAAGACAGAAACCTAGATATGTTTTTCACTAATGTCAAAAATATGATAATAAGATTTTAAAGTTAATAAGTATAACACGATAATAAAAGTAAAAAAATCAGCATTATTTTTCATCTATGAATGTTCAAGAATATGACTGGATTACAAATCCTTTCTTAACTAATAAAAATCCTTACCAATCTTAAAGTACATCAGAAGAAAAATACATAAAAATAAGAAATGAAAAAAATTTAAAAATAGAATTTGATGAAACAAATATACCAGCATTTTGGATAAAAATTTCATTTGAATTTCTAAATATATCTACAAAAGTCTTAAAAGTTTTATTGTCTTTCTCTACTTCATATTTATGTGAACCTGCATATTCATCAGTATTTATTATGCAAACTGGTATAAAGCAAAAAATGTTAAATACTTTCCATGGAATAAGAATTCAGTTTCCTTATCTATAATTCGTCCTAGAATAAAGAAATTATGCAAATAACAACAAACATAAGTATCATATTGGGAATAAATCATTTTTCTTTTAATAAATATAAATATTACATGTGATAAAATGTATTTCTTTATAATATAAAATGTGTACAAAGTTTGTTCTTTTTTATCTTAAAATTTCTATATCGCAAAAATCTAATTAACTTTAAAGTGAGTCTTTGGTAAGAAAGATTGAGAACCACTGCTATATAACATAACCCAGCGGTCCCAACCTTTTTGCACTTAAGAGCACATTCTATAATACCGGCTAGGTGGCGGGCACCATTTATTTTTTCAATGTAAATTTATAGTTGAATATTGTTAATAATACACATAATGTACAAAAAAATATTTATTTCAAAAATAAAATTTTAACATTTGATTACAATATAATACAATAATTTATAAAAAATTTTAAAAATTAAATTTATTTGTATCAGATAAATAATTTTTTATCGTATTTGGATAGCGGCGGGCACACGTAAAATGGGCTGCGGGTGCCATGGTGCCCGCAGGCATAGGGTTGGGGACCCCTGCCATAACCCTTTGAAAAGTAGTTCTTTCATCATTGACTTATAATAGATCTATCTCTGCAGGTGAATTGAATTGTTAGTTTAGACTTCTAATTCTGCAAAGTCTTACAAGATTACATATAATATTAATGTTTTTAAAATTCATGCAATTTATTAGAAAGTTGTAGGAAGCCAAATAAAGTATTCATAAACTGGTGATTTTTATCACTGGTTTGCCTTATAATTTTACAACTTTCAAGTTATAATTTATTTTTGTTTATCATAAAAATAAATAGAAACAAAGGCATACATTTTGTTCTATAAAAAACCCAACTCAGAAGTAAAAACCTGTAAACTAACCATTCTAGATTATGTATATTTGTTGATCATATCATTTATGTTAATTTAGTATATAAATAATCATATAGAATAATAACAGATATAATTAATATATAGAATTCACATTAATGTCATGAGTGGTTTTCTTAGATCTCTAGAAGATCAATTAATAGAAATGACTTTTCTTTCAGTTGCAGGAATATTTTTCCTTTTGGCTTAGGCTTTAAATTATACTAAAGGGTATATAACAGTATTAAACCATGTAGAATGATTATTATTTCATAACAGAAAGGTATTAAGTTCTTTGGATGAGTTAATTTTTTTAAACTTTTATAAATTATACTAGTGATCATCATAGTCACATATATTTTTCTTAAAGTAAAATTCATTCTCTTCAAACGCCTGGTTCAAAATCTATATTATTAAGAAGTAAATTAAGTCCAATCTTTGTCTTATTAAAATATTGCCTTCAATTTTTATAGCATTGGAAATTTTTAGCTTTAATATTATTTCTATTTTAATGTACTTGTTTCGATTTATACTATTCTAAATATATAAACGTTCAACCATAATAATCGTTTGTTTTTAGTTGAATAGTTTAAAAGCTTCTATTAGCTATCTCATCTTCATTGTATCCTAATTTGATATATTAATCATTGAGCTGTATGTTATAAAAAAATGTTAAAAAACATTCAGCTCTACATGTTTGAAGGTTATAAATTAAACTCAAAAACATATAGATATAATAAATACCTCCATACTTCCCCATTCTTTTTAAATTCATATAAATAAAGATATAATAAAAGACAAATGACCCTCAACATGCATTTCGTGCCGAACCAGCACTCATCAGTTGGCCCAGGTCACCATCTCTCATATATATCTCTATTATATGCAAAGTATTTATCTAGAGTAAATTGTTACATTTTCATTTACCATTGTCAAACTCGCCACTCACAACTTTGACTTTGACGCCATCCGTTTTAGATAAATACACTAATGATTATTACTAATCATTTTCGAAATTAGAGATTATCTCTAGCATAGATATAAACTTTAAACCTCAGTTAAAGATTAATATATCTGGGTTTTTTTAATTTACACACACGGAGTTATTTACCTTTCTCTGTCCCGTATGCAATATCTTTATAGATATAACAAATACCTCCATACTTTCCCATTCTTTTTAAATTCATATAAATAAAGATATAATAAAAAACAAATGACTCCCAATATGCATTTCGTGCTGAACCAGCACTCATCAGTTGACCCAGGTCACCATCTCTCATATACATCTCTATTATACGCAAGGTATTTATCTAGAGTAAATTGTTACATTTTCATTTACCATTGTCAAACTCCCTCCACTCACAACTTTGACGTCATCCACATGAAGACACATGAATAGTTTCACCCTATTTATAGCTATAATTGATTGCTAATATTTATTATAAAGTAATTAACATATAGGAATAAAACAACGTTAAAATATAATTGGTAAGGTGATGTAAAATATTATTTAAACTTATTCCAGAATACATTTATGGATTAGAATTAATTGCATTGTGGGTTGTCATATTTATTCTCCAGAGATATTTAAAATATTAATGATAGTTTTCCTAGTATGCAACAATATCTTCCTTATTTACCAAAACAAAGGAATACGGAAAGTATTTGGTCTCTACAAATTCTCTATCTCCTACCACAAGTGATTTTACAAAAATATAATGTTAGCAGTAGGAAAAAATAAATTTGTAAACTATATATATATAAACCAAAACAATACTTACATCTTCTTTTAATAAAACTGTTGAACATTGCAAGAGAGCTCCCATTAATTTATGAGGATTCCACGTTACTGAATCCGCCCTGAAAAAGAAATATATACAACACATATAAAGATATTTTGTTAATTCATATTATTTCTTGAAGTATGTGTTACAAATTAAATATAAATAAGATGTAAAGTGTTCGAAATAGACTGACTTTGAGATGATTTTATTATAATTATGCTATGGTGTCTGTCTGTAATGGTGAAGCCTTCAAAAAGGCAAGCAACATAAAAAAAAACTTACAACAGCCAAAAATGGAATCAAAGAAAAACAAAACCAGGGTATTTAATGTGCACATTATTATATCTTCATTCATAGATTAAAAAAATTAAAGAAATTATACTTGGTCATAGCAAATAATTTTATTAAACATTTTATATTGATAAAACCTGTCACCCTTTTGAACAGCTATTGAAAGAACATGAACTACTGGGTAAAAAAGAAAAACAAACAGATGTGTCTACAGTAGCAGACCATGTCTATATTAACGAACTATGTTCAATTGGGAAACTACAAAAATATTGGATAGAGAGGAAAAGGTGCAACAAAATTCAAGCAAGCTACTTATATGACAGTAACAAATAATCCTATAAGTCAACCCAGTATGGCAATACATAATATATGGTAGCCTCTACTTAATCTTTCTCTTAGAAAACAGTATTTTAAAAATTTGAAGATATCATAAAGATTTCAATGAACCATCATAGATAAATATATGAAATTTCTACTAACTGCTGTCTTTGACAGAATAGCTTAGTTGGTTACAGCATTGTCTTAAAATTCAATATTCAAGAATTTAAAGCTGTAAGTTTAATTCCTATGATAATCTTGTCATTCACTGGTCAAGCCAGAAATACTTAAAGAAGAGTGGAGACTAATACTACTTGAAACATTGTATAATTTCTAACCTTTGTTGTCTATTTGTGTGTTATTATTAACAAGCTGTTTATATTTGAAAAGATTAAATTAAGTTTAAAATTTTTTATACATTCAACATTTAATGATAGATGATGGAAATAGTCCACCATGTTATCATGTCTTTTTTATTTGATTTTTCCTTCAAAATGATAAATAGGAGTTTTAGCTAATTTACAATTTTTTTATCCTTGATTGTGAAAAGTTGTTCTTCAATCTTAATTATTAAAAAAAAATGACTTAATGAAAATGAAAGTTAATTGATTTAATAAATGAAATCAATGGGTTAATCATATTAGGTATAGAATATTACATTTTTTTGGTTAAATATATTTAACTTTGAATTATCATATTATAATTAATTTAATGAATAAAATCAACTGTTTAATCATATTAGCTATGGGAAATTATAATTTTTTGAACAAATGTATTTAAGTTTTAATTATCGTATTATCATGTCATTTTTTTAATTGGTAGTTTATTAAATAATTGTAAAAAATAATAATTTTAATATCGTTTTTCCTCCAGTTATTTGTTCTATGAATAGGCAATGTGTGTGACTTAATTTCATACTAGCAAATTGTTTCTGGAATTTTTAAATTATCCCAGTAATATTATTTAAAGTATAGTAGAATAAGTTGTTTATCTTCCTCTTGTTCAGTCACAATCTCTAGGGTCCTTGTTTCCTCAACTAGTTTAGACAATAGTGAAATTTATATGTAGGGTTTATGGTTATAGTTGGAAATCTTTGGATGGGGCAAAGGTATTACTTTTGAAGTCCATTCACTAAATTATAATTATTTTGTTAGAGAAAATTTAGTTAGTAGTGGATCTGTACATTAATGGTATGATGTGTCTCTGGAAATGAGGATAATTAGCATGTTTCATTATTTCAGCATTATTTTTTATTATTATAAAAAATATTTTAGCAATAAGTATGTGCATGTAGATAATTTTTGTATTCTACCTTAAGTTTGCAGTGGTTAGATAATTTGTCTGCTTATAATATACCTTTTTTAAATTCAATCACAAGGAGTGACTGTTGATTGCTGATTTAATTATTCTTGTTAATTTGTAGTTTATTACTTATTATTAATATAAGTATATATTGCTGGGTCTCATGCTGACTTACATGCTCATTATATTTGAGATTAATGGGAATAATGTGGTGGTATTCCATCCCCTCATGTTATTTTTTTCACATCCTTATATTCCATACCATTATAATATATATTATAATGATCGACGGAAACTCCCAAACCTATCTGCCATACCAGGGTGTCACTAGGCTATTCAAACCTAGAAAATTTATAAAGGCGGAAGATACTTATGGATGAAGTTACTTTTTTATCGAATCGAAAGCCACAATCACTAGCTCAGGGAGAAGCTGAGCTTAAAATAGCACTCTGAATATTAAAATTTCTCATTCTTGATTTTAAAAAAATATTATTAATAAAAATATATGTAAATAAATTACTGCCAAAATTAATTCAACAAAACATTTTAATTTACTATTAAATATATTTGATTTTAATTAGATGCACAAATGGGTACATTTAAGACTTAATACAATTTTAATATATGCTATATAAAATACGCATATAACTAACTCAATCCTTTTAACCTTACGCTAAAATTTTACGTTTAAAGCAATGCTAGTTTATTGATATACCGATGTGATGAATGCAAAATGAGATTGTTAGTACAACACAATCAGGCAGATAGGAATTTACATCTGTCACAGGATATCACTAGAGAATAATGAATCATGGTGGGAAGGAATGAGCATCTTCCTCATGATTATTAATAAATTTCACCAACAGGAGTGATTCAGTGCCCAATTGGTGATATAAAAAATGAAAACATTTAATATATATATATATATATATATATATAAAAGAAATGCTCTATAAATGGGGATAGCAGTTTTTTCCAGCTTGCTGTTCCAACCAGAGTGTAAGAAAATCAATGGCATAGGAAATACATCTACAACCATTGACAATGCGATGGCTATACTTGTGGGCCATACGTTCAAATGGGTATTATGCCCTGTATGCTAATGCACCACAAAGGAATGAGTATTCAATGCATCTACCCAGATTACATTGACAAAAATATCCATTCATCTATCCACCAGCATTGATTTAACTATGAAACAATTAGCCCAAAAATACACCTTAAACTAACATAATCTTACAGATCTATGCAGCGATTTACACCCATTTTAAATAATTAATGTAAATGAAATTTACAATAATGGAAAAAAACATATATAAAAATATAATAAATAATTAAAAATTTTAGTCATATAAGATTTCTTTTAAAATTAAGTGACATTTAAAATTACTACTTGGATAAGTTTGTATTATATAATTAAAATTCATTTGAAGCAAAAGTTCATACTTTCCAATGCTGTAGGTTTGTTGAAATCCAGCTCTGTGGTCCTTAATATGTCACACAACTATGTTCACAGTTCCTTCCATCCCATATTGATATTGTTCTAGGTGGAGACAAATCCCTTATGCCCACTTTCTGTGAACCATCATACCGGAGGCTGTCTCAGCTGGTGCAAATATGAGAAATGTGATTTATTGCATGATCCCTACATTTTGGAAATCCACAATACGCTTATAAAATATGTTTCAATAACATACAATCAGAAAAAACAATCCAAATCCAAATCTCCACTTAAATGTTTTTTTTATATCATTTTGAATTTTTATCATCAAATTCCAGGATCGATTTTGCCTGACTTGGCACTGTTCTTGCTTTAGAGCAAATTCAAATTTTATCACTAGTATTTTTTAAATTTATCTCTTATCTGACTTTATGCCCAAGGACCTGCTTGCTATTATGTCAATATAGAAAATCATTTCTATTTCAAGATTAAAATAACTTTTAACTTTAACTAATCAACAGCTTTTTTTTATTCTTTTATATTAAAACAGTATTGTCTTTAGATTTTTAACTTTAAATAATTATATAATTAGTTTGCCATCTGTGCATTATATATATTAATTTAGATAAAATTTTATTAATATATATATATTTCTATTAGAGGGTGATTTTATTTAGATTTTTTTTCTCTTTTATTTGAAAATGATGTAACAGCATATATTTATACTGTTATATATATATTATAAAACATGCTTTCGGGGTAACCATGTTCAATAAAATAACATTAAAGTAAATATAATGATGTTGGTATATTTACTTTAATATTTTTTAAACATGGTTGCTCTTGAAAATATGTTTCATAAAACATCTTTTGCCCATGATAACATTCATTTCAATATATATATATATATATATATATATATATATATATATATCATCAACCATTATCAATCCACTACAGGATAAAAGTCTCTCCAAGTTCAATCCATCTTCTTTGATCTTTAGTTTCTCTTCATCACATCACTCCTGCATATTTTCTTATTTCATCCATCCATCTCACATGTGGTCTCTTTCTGAGTCTTTTACAATCTCTTAGAATCCCATTTAAGATTTCAATTGTCCATCTATTATTTTCAATATATATATACATACATACATATAGTGTTGAGATAGAATACTCCATGGTGTTGCATTAAAATATTACATCATCAATCCAATAATTAAAATAACATGTACTGAAAGTACATTTAAACACATTCCAACAGTTAAAAGCTCAATCTAATCTTCAAAAATCTAGTTTTGTTTTTTTCTATTCTACTTTAAATATAAACGATTTTTAAATAGACATTAAAACAGCTATTTTTTATAATTTATAATAAAATTACACTTTAATCATCATCTATTTTCTTGTCACATCTTTCACAGTAATACATTTTTTAAAAATTAATAGTGCATTAAAGTAAAATTTTCTTTCTCAGGCATAATTATATTTGAGAAAGTTGCGTGACCCATTTGTATATTGACTACCAAAACTCAATCATTGTCATGCCCATAGTTGGGTTACCATTTGTAATGGTTTGAAGTGTGAAAGTGTGAAAGGGGTAAAATGGGAAGATGAAACACCACATCATTATTTCCACTAATTCCAAATATAAGACCATGTAATTCAACATGAGAATCACCAATATAATATATAATAAACTAATAATAAATGATAAACCAAAAATTACTCAGCATTAGATAAGAATAATCAAGTCAACAATTAACAGACATTTCTTATATGTTTATTTAAAAGAGGTACTTTATAAACAGGCTAATTATTTAGCCACTGCCAAACTTGGGGAAAATATAAAAGAATTATCTACATGCACATACTTAAATGATTAAGTATCTATCATAATAATAACAATAAAAATAATGCTAGAATACTGAAATATGCTGATCATCATTAATATGGAGGCCATATGGTATTATTAATGTACAGGATATTATAAGTTAAATTTTATCTAACTAAAAATATAAAATGTAGTGAATGAACTTTAATGATGATCCATTTGCACAATATAAAAAACTACCTGGATCTCCAAATACAAACATTAACCCCCATATATAAATATATCATTATTGTCATAAACTAATCCATAAAGCAAGAATGTTAAGGATTATGACTGAATAAGAGGTAGATAAACATAGCAGCTTAGTCTACTGTATTTTAAATAATTTTATTGGGATAATTAAAAAATCCCTAAATCACTTTGTTATTATGAAATAAAGTCACACACACTGCCCATTGACAGAATAGATAGCTGGAGGAATATAAACATTAAAACTTATTTTTTACAATTATTTAATAAACTAGCTGATTAATAAATTTAAAAAATGACATAATATTATAATTCAAACTTAAATACATTTCATCAAAAAAATTATAATTTCCTGTAGCTAATATGATTAATCAGTCAATTTTATTAATTAAATTAATTAACTTTTACTTTCATTAAGTCATTCCATTTACACTAACTAAAGTTGGAAAACATCTTTTCACAATCAGAGCTAAGAAAATTGTAAATCAGCTAAAAAACCTAGATATAATTTTAGAGAGAAAATTACATGAACGAAAAAACATGTTTAAAAAAAAAGTTTAATTAATATAATTTATTCAATATTACCAATTATTATTTCTATATAAAAAAATCTATCCAACAGATAGACATTTTAAATCAGTTAAAAGTGTTATTTATAATTTTGGAGATAAAATCAAATAAATAAAATAACTATGTTTTCAAAAAATATTAAATTAATAAAATTATTCATTATGACAATGTATTCTTTTTCTAATTTTTTAATTTTATAAATGATAATATAATGTGTATATTGGATACTTTTTATCCTGGTTTTTTTTTTTTTTTTGAGTTTTTTTGGCAGTTGCAATTTATAGTTTTAATGTTGGTTTCCCTCTGAAAGCCTTCACCAGTCCAGGCTAATGTACACAGATGATTAATTTACTTCTGACATACAATATTTTCAGGTTTTACAAACTGAATCTATCCATTTTGAGCAATATAATATTTTCAAATTCCTACAGTGAATAAATTTATAGATTTTTTCCAATTAATTTACTTCCAAGACAGAAATAACACATATTATGCTTATTAATTTTTAAAACTGATTTTTCAGGTCAGGCTGCAACACAGATATACTCATGTTTTTAAATGGAGACAAGGTGTGTTGCAGATTACTCCAGGGGCATCATTATTCTTCATTTCCTTTAGTGAGTGTGTTACATGGTTAAGGTTAGATGATACTCAATTTTTAGTTAAGCCTAACACATGGGTTTTCTTGCCTCCATTTTAGAAACTATTTGGTAATAGTATGAATACTGAGCCCTACCACTTGATGGTGTTGTTTTTCACACAACACACATCAATATACTGTTTTAACAGCCTAACTTATGGCTAACACTACAATAGTGTTATTTAGAGCCATAACAGGCCACCTAGAGGGCAATGTATTCTATGATTGCATAATAAAATACTATGCCCATTGACTTGCAATAGGATTCCTCAAGTGAGTGCAATTCAACTCTTGCTATGGTCTGATTTGATGGTGGCTGTTTTGAAGGATGCAAAACTATCAAAAAATTCATTGTGAAAAATTTTTGAAAAAGCATAGGGAATTTAGTATTACATATTAAGAATTGTCAGGTCATCATACATGCTTCCCTATAATTTTGAACTGCACACAACCTGAAAAGGTTAGGGTTTTCAGTGCAGGGTTCTGTTGAGTTCATGTGCAAATGCACATTCACACATGAATCCATGCGAGAATAGTAAAGTGTCAGCATGGCAAGTGCTCAAAATTGGTTGAAGGGGAGTGAATTGTCAGCCATAGAAGTTGATGCTGTTGTGTTTTTCCAGAAAGAGAACAAACATCTTGCCAGATGTGAAGCTATGTGTTTGTGGGAGGAGCATGGTTTTAGTCAACTACAGGATCTGGGGAATTCCATTGGCACTTCTGCAAGCATACTTGGGGTCTGTATGAGAGAAGTTGGTTGGACGGCTCCAAAATCCCATTACTTACAGCTTTGAGGCTCATCTCCTATTGGAGTCAAGCAAACTATAACTCCCCGCCCCTCTAAAAATGTTTTTTTTTTAAAAAACGAACTGTTTAATTAAGGCTTTTTGAAAAAGGCAAAAAAAAAAAAAAAGGAAGATCTTTTCACTATCATATAAAAGTTTCGGTAGCATAAATATTTTTAAAAAAAAAAACACCTTATAATAAAAAATAAAAAACGATAATTAAAAATTAAACCAAGCCCTCTCCACCCTTTCTAAAAACCAACTGTTGGTTTATTAAAAATGAATTGATTAATAAGGCTTACCAACAACAAAATAAAAGCTCAAAATCAATAACAAAAAGTGAATAAAAAAAAAGTTGATAATTTAAAAGCAAACCAACCCCCTTCCAATAATTCATATATTTTGTTAATCTATCTCTTTATATGTATTCTATATTTGAACACAAATTAATATGTGAAGTTTCCAATACCGGCAAAAGATACTAAAAGACAAGAATTAAAATTTAAACCAACTCCTCTCCACCCTCTAACAACCAACTGTTGGTTTATTAATTAAAACTGAATTGTTTAATGCTATAATATATATATATATATATATATATATATATATAATTCTTTGTGTGTATATATATATATATATATATATATATACACACACACACAAAGAATTAAATCTCTACCAATAATATAAAATTATTACAACAGAAAATAAAGTATACCAATAATGTAAGAAAGCAAAAATATTTTCAAGATATCATAATCATGGTTATCAAAAAAACACAATATTTATATTTAAAAATTAAAATTTTTTAAAAACTATCTTTTACTTATTTGGTTTTCTGATTCATGACATATTCATTTTGTACAGTAAACTAAATAGTTTTGATCTTTTTATTTCTATCATATTTTTTTACAAATCTACTCAATTTTATAAATAGAATCAAGGACCATAATCCCTTTTAAAATTTAAAAATACCAATCAATTGTTAAATTAGTTAAAACATTTTTTCTATGTTAGTGTTTTATTATATTACCTTTAGTTTTTTCCTAGTAGACATATGGATAATCCAATTAGCTATACCTTATAGCATAAACATCAATTAGATTATACATCTTGTCTACTTTATCTTGCTTATTATTTGTTAACCCATTTAAATTTATATAGTACATATTTTTTGTAAAAATAATATCTAATATATCCATTTATCATTCAATTTTATACTCCCATGTATATTTTCTCTGTTTTTTTTATTTAATCAAAATTCATTCATTTTTTTTTTAATATATATTTTTTTCTATTAACTAGATAATGAAATTAATTAATTTTAAGCTTAAAATTATGTAAAAATATTAATACGTACTTACCATTAAGTTTTAATATATGAAACATTTTAATTTAAAATGCAAATTATACAATATCTATATCAATATTTCCTTTTTTTCTTTTTTTAAAAAATAATAATGGTTATGAAAAGTAAAAAAGTATAATTTTTAAAACAACAGAGAAAATGAATTTGTAGCCTGATTAATACTTTTTTTAGTACAGATGTGGATAGATAAAAGTAGAGAATTTGAAAAAAAATTAAATGCCAAATAATAAGACCAAACACTTTCAATGATAATTAATAATAAAACAAAAGTTTACATCTTTTTAAGATTGAGTGAAAAAAAAAGTGCATTATGTTGTTTATTTTCATATTTTCAGGAGCTGATAATCATTTTACCAGTTTAAGAAGTACATTCACTTTTGATAATAATATAAATTATATATATTATTTGATCTAAGGTAATTTTAAAACACAAAGATAATATGGGAGGAGGGGGTGCATTTACAATAATTTTGATTTTTTAATAAAACGTTCAGGTGAAATTTGTGCAGAAAAATAAAAAGCCAAATAAACATTTCAGAAAATTCAATGATATTTTTTTTTTTTAAAACATCTTTTTTCAATGAAGAAATTAATCGACACAAGATGTTTTAGTTTTTGAATCTATTTCTTTTCATCATTGAAAATAACTGCTCTATGTGAAAAATAATTTGAAATTGAAATGTTATAGATAAAAAGGTTGTTTTCACACTATAAACATTTTCGATTCTCAGCTACTGATACAGTTGTTAGTTGATAAGAATGTCTTGTGATATTTGAGCAACCCAATAAAAGATTGAATATGATAATTGGATTTCTTAATTGATTACTTTTGGCTTGCCACCATGATATATATGAAATCTCTACCAGCAGTTGAATTAATAAATATGCATTGCTAGCGCTATGCCAAATATCTTCACAGATGCAGTTAAACAGGCACTCTTCTCATCAGCAAAGGCAAAAAAATTCATGACAATTCTACCTCAAAACATAACCTGATTTTGACTAAGATTAGCAATCTGTAAACAGAAAGACTTTATTAGCAACCACGAAAGTGCTCTATTTTTAAAAATGTAATACCTATATGTATGATTTCACTTTTATAAAAAAACAATCTTTACTCAGGCATATTGTAGACCTTAAAGATAACCTATTTATTTATTTAAAGTATTTGATAAACTTTTAAACTTTCATTATCGATAAGACAGTTACAATTATAATTTAATTTAAAATAATGTTATGTATTTATCATTTATATTAGAACTTTGACATTATAAAATATTTATTGTTAATGGATTTGATATTTTTGGTAGGCTTTGATTTATTTTTCCAGACATATTTTCTGCTGCATAGTTGAAACAAAAGAAATCAGTTTTATTTCTTAATATTTTTTTTCTTTTCCCTCATAAAGAGTTTTAAAATCACTTTTATGATTGTTAATAATTAAAATTTACTTTTCAAATGATGGGCACTTAGTTTTAGACCAATATTGCTTTTAAAGGAAAAGTTAAAAAAAAAGAGAGAATAAGAAGGATTTAGTTACCTTAATATATACAAATTAATTTTAAAAAGGGAAAACCCTCTCTCTGAAGATATTCAAAAATCATTTATGCAAGTCAATATATATGGGTGCCTAACACAATGTGTGAATACAATATAAATAATTTAATAAGATAATTTTATTGTGCTTAAATTAGTAGACAATTCACCCTATTTACTTTGCTTGCTTCACATACACATCTGAAATTAAAGATTGATATATGAATGTGTGTTCATTTTTATATAGTGATTCTTAGATATTTTATCCACCACACTTAAATGTTGTGTACATATTATTCCTGCTTGAGGTGCTTGCATACAATTTTGATTTATTTTAGGTAGAGACTTTTCTCTCCATGAATTATATTTTGCTTTGTATGATGGGTGGATAGAGGCTATTTGTTGATGCTTTGCCTTTAGAATGGCAGGATAAGATGCACAGTATATAGGTCTAATTTTGTAATGGCTGTCTAGTGTGGACATTTATAGTTAATTTAAGTTGCTTTCTTATTGCTTGTTTTTTTAGTGTAAAAGTAAAATATATATGTGCACACAACTTAATTGAGAATACATATCCAATAGAATCAAATAAATAAT